>JAVIWB010000192.1:0-139441 GCA_031893035.1 Dermolepida albohirtum | reverse complement strand
TTTTTCACTCTCTATAATATTCCAAATAGAATATTTTCTTCGATCTGTCGTTTGGTCGACACATAACCACAGTTATTTATCTTTTACTACAGTTTTTATTATGTTCTCGATGTCGTTACGTACAGTTGGCATATGTCTCTGTAACGCTCTCCGGGATAGTAGCTTCGAGTTGGAATTGCATTTATTCCAGAAGTCATGAAACGGTTGCTTGTCGAGTAGATGAAGTCTCAAATTACGAGCGATTATCATGGACAGTAAACCAAACATAAATTGCGTTTTTGATGTTGCGTTATTTTTCTTATTTTGGTGTTGTAAACTCTTTATATGTACAGATGTGTTTGTGCCAGCGCAACAACGGTTTTTCTTTTACACACGTTCGTCATCTTTAATAATTATACGTAAGCCTTATGTAAAGATTTGCTCGGTACCAACTTGTAATACTACACTTCATCTGTTTTGTTACATTACACTGGTGGGGGCGCTGCGTACTCAATACGTTCCTGGTCCATGGGAAGACATCTCAACTCCAGAGTTAGGATGTCTTCCCGCGAATCAGGTTCGTATTGCACACAAACACACACACATGTCCAGACATGTGTATGTGTTCTATTAGTTGATGCTTGCATACTTTTCACTTTATATTATTTTAAAAACAAAACATTTTTATTTAGTAAATTTTGACAGTAACTTAATATATTTTTAGGTTAAGAAATCTAAATGTGTTGTGTTTTAGAAACCAGGGCCAGAGCCATCATATCCATTCCCTCGTTAAAATTGACAACTTGTGGCTGATAATGTACTTAAGATATATGTATTTTTTATTTTGTTACTGAATTCAGTGAATAATAATTTTATTATTGTATTTTAGTATTTTTTTAATTTACGTTATGCTGGTGTTTATTACACAACCCAAAACACATTTTGGTGCCTGCGATTTTTTAACTGTTCCTGGGTAATTTTTGGATGCAGAATGTAAAAAAGTTCTCAGATTTGGTCTATCAGATCTAGTTTTGAGATTTTTTTAAAAAATTGTGTATATATTTTACGTTATAACTGTTATAATATTGTATATAATATTACTATTGACAGTTAAAAAAACAAAGACACGTGGATTTAAGTATTTATTGCAAAAACTTAATTTACATAATTACATTAGTCACTAATCACATAAAAATTTTCTTTTATACGACTTTCTAGAATGGAATTTACTAGGGCAGTCTCACTGAAGGCTCCGGCAGTAGTCCGCCGTCATGTGGCTATCCCATCGTCCGTGATAACGATCTTCCATAGTTTTAATATCCTGATGGAATCTTTCCCCCTGTTCTTCACTACAATCACCTAAGTTTTTTGGAAAACGATCTAGGTGGCTGTGGAGGTAGTGAACTTTTATACTCCGAGAATATACACCGAGAATATTAAAATTTGAAAGCATAGTTTCCACTAATTTTACGTAATTCTCTGCTTTATGAAAATTTTGTACTACTTGAACAAATGAACACCAAGTGTTAGATTCAGTCTCGTTCATTGATGTGGTGAATTGTGGATCTTTAACAAGTTGCCTTATTTGAGGACCATCAAATATATCAGCTTTTAGTTTTTCCGTGATAATGCCAGGAAATTTACGTGACAAATACCCAAAACAATTTCCATCTCGATTTAAAGCCTTCACAAATTGCTTCATTAAGCCTAGCTTGATATGCAAGGGCGGAAGTAAGATTTTTTCTCTTGCAACCAAAGGTTCGTTGATCACGTTTTGTTTTCCTTGAATCATGACATCTCTTGAAGGCCATTTTTTTTAACCCAGTGCTCATTTTTATCTCTGCTGTCCCAAAGGCACAAAAAACAAGGATATTTTCTATTTTGACGATTAAGAACATTTTTATCTCTTTATTTGTTGTCCTTTATCAGAAAAAAATATTAATTAACCTGTAACCTGTATCTCAAAAACTAGAGCTGATAGAAAAAATCTGGTGGCATTTTTGGAATCAGCACATTAAAAACATCTAAAATCAGATGTTAGATTTCCGGCACCAAATTTTTTTTTTCATTTTGTTACCTTGTGTTATTGATCAACTCATGTTTATTATTAATGAATGACTCAGTAAATAAAAATTTCAACAAATAACAAAATATCTGGTTATTTGTTGAAATTTTTACTTACTGAGTCATTTACAGTGATGAAATGTTATTGTAGAGTAAGCAGTAAGCTGGATTATTAATATAAAGGTTGTAGTAAGCCATAGAAAATTGGTGTTGGAAAAATTAAAGTATAAAAATAATTCTTTTTGTAAATAAAAATTGTGGATCCAAATTTATATTAAATTAAATGCAAAATTGGAATTTACGTCTTGTAATGTCAGTGGAGCGGGGCCCTGTACTTTCAGCAAATAAAATCTGTTATAATACAGTTTAATCCTTCCGAGGCTGCAGCTATTAAGAAAAACCAGTGACAATTTTGAGATATTTTCATTGAAACTCATTTAAAAACTATTCATACTAATAATAAAGAAGTGGCTAACCCAATAGAGAAATTACAAAATGGTGCATTGGTTCTAGCAAAGTCCCTGCAATTGGTGAAAGACGTAAATTCGCTGCTACACGCTATAGATGATCCAAAAAACGAGGACGTCAAACAAAAGTTCGGAAGCTTATTAAAGAAAGACATCGATTTTAACAGACAAGTTTGTGATAACAATGCAAATAGTGATATTGCATCTGCAGATACAAATACGTTAAGTGAGTGCAAAAAGTATTTTACGTATGCCTGTATTACATCAGTAGATGTCAAATGATCGTTCTCCAAATATGAAAACACATATTCATCATAGGAACATCACCCTGATGCTGTTAAGTTTTTAAAGATCGTCTCCAGTTCGTGATGATGATCATGATGCTAGTTCATCACTAGTTGCGAGGGTCAGTATTGTATACAGTGTTATAATTACTTGTAACAGTTTAGTGGGTTTGTTACTAGTTACTTTTTATGATTGTTTTTATTACACTTGCTACGATGGGTACGCCTATGGCGTGCAGTGCATTTCTGACAGCCTTAGTAATAACCATACAATACAAATATTATTACTATGTCTACTATCAATCAATACCTTCACGCAAATGCATTTAAGGTTACTTGAAAGAATTAATTAGATAATATGTAAAACTAGCTAATTTTATTTAAAAATGATGGTTAACTCTATGAGAAATACAAACTAAAATATTGTAAAATATTTGTTGATTAATAAACAAAATGAATAATTGAATAATTATTCAATTTTCAAGATATAAAAAACTGAATATTAATGTTAAAAGGAATCAGTCTAATGTTAATAATACCCTGTCTACGACATACTACTGTGGGCAAAAAATAGTAAGACTTTGTTATAATTTTTAAATTCTTAGTTTATTCTTCCAAATCTATTTCGTTCCCCTCAGAGTAATCCCCCCTGGCCCCAATACACTTGTGCCAACGTGTCTTCCAATTCTCGAAAAAGTTGTTAAAGTCAATTTCAGGAATAGCCTTCAATGCGTGTAGCGATTCACGTTTAATGTCTTCAATTGACTCAAAACGGTTTCCCCGGAGCGGTCGTTTGAGTTTTCTGAATAGCCAGAAGTCCCACGGAGCTAAATCAGGCACGATATTGGTTGAAAATTTGGCGAAAAACTCACGAAGAATTAATGCAGTATCCGACGGCGCATTATCGTGGTGCAAAAACCAAGAGTTGTCGGCCCATAATTCTGGCCTCTTTTTACGAATAGCATTACGCAAACGACGCATAACACTCAAATAGTATTCTTTGTTGACAGTTTGGCCGGTCGGAAGGAATTCGGAGTGCACCACACCTCGATAATCGAAGAAAACTGTCAACATAACCTTGATTTTTGACTTGCTTTGACGTGGTTTTTTGGGCTTCGGCTCACCTTTGATACGATATTCGGCCGATTGATCGTCTATTTCCGGGTCATAAGTCAAGTCTCGTCTCCAGTTATGATGCCTTTCATTTTGTCTTGATAGTCGGAAAGCATTGTTTCACAGACGTCAACGCGACGCTGTTTTTCGAAAAAATTGAGTGATTTTGGAACAAATCGTGCTTTCACTTTTCTTAGGCCCAACTGATCTTTCAAAATGGTTTTCACTGATCCTTCCGATATTCCAACGATGCCAGTAAGGTCTCTGACTGTTCGTCGATTCTCAAGCACCAATTCCTTGATTCTATTGACGTGTTGATCATCAGTTGATGTTGATGGCCGTCCTGGACGTGGTTCGTCATCAACGCGTTCTCGACCCTCTTTGAATAAATTGTACCAATCAAAAACACTTGCTCGCGACAAACAATTATCACCGAAGGCCTTTTGCAACATTCTGAACGTTTCGGCACCAGAAATTTGATTCCGTACACAAAATTTAAGGGAACTTCTTTGTTGAATAATTTCACTCATTGTAAAAATCGCCGAATGCACTTTTTGTACTTCAGAAAGACAAGTGTATACTAAACACTAATGATTATTTTGATGTGACATTTGTCACAGATGTCACTGACAGTCATACCAACCTAGAAACAAAATATTTCGACGAATGGGTTTTCGCGCGAAATTTAAATTAAGAAGTCTTACTATTTTTTGCCCACAGTAGTATGTTTCAGAGAATTCACTCATCGTCAGGTAGACTTGTGTTATTAACGAACGATTCCTTCGTAGAGTTTATCGTATCTTTTCGATGCGGAAAAATAATGAGTCGTTATATCAATATATAAAAAACCGACTAATTATATAAACATAATGTTTAAAAAAGACGGAATTAATAAGAAACATACGAGCATAATACGTCAAATGCACCTCAATTGTTTTCGCATCAAAATTAGTTGTCTTTTAATATGTTTTATTCAGCTACTTAATAATGATTGATTCTGCGGTCCACAATGTCTCAAAAATTTATTATAAATTCTCCTGACTTTTAAGTTCAAGCAGATATCAGTAACGGCATTTGAATTTTTGAAATACAGGTGCTTTTATTTGAAATCTCTTGTGATAAAGTTTGTTCGATAAGTCTTATATATTTGGAAATTTGTGATAATTTTATGTAAAAGATGATACAAAAATCCGATAAATTTAGAATTTGTTTTATTTATTACATGTAACTACATTATTTAATTATAGATATACAAATAGCATACGAAAAGAATTATTAACAGTAAAGTGTTATATTTTCTGTGTAATAGATATTAAAATAATGGATAAGCGTCTTCTATTGTAGGCCTTTGCTGTAGGTAAACATAAATATGTATAATAAATATTACCAATACTATCTTATGTCTAGTTACCTGTGGCGTGTTATCCTCAAATGATAATAGCGTAATCGTTACATCTCCTCGAATGTCTAAATGTTTAATATTCGTGAATGGAATTCTATGATTGAAGTCGCAAAAATGTTCGTGATTTATAGCCACCTGTAAAGAACAAACGTAAATGTAAAAGATGCTGTATAATTGATCAAACAGAGAAAGAAACAGTACAATAATATTACACAATAGTATATGAATAATTCAAACGAGAAGGAATCTGGAAATTATTGTTTTTAAAGAAGATTTCGGACGCGTTTGAGGAGAATGAGATTTGGTAAGATATCGACACGAATCACGTTAAAAATATTTGCGTTCAGGATTTGAATTATGCTTTCGCTTCTCATGGATTGATCGTTCCAATTCACAATCCTTACTTTTCGTTTTTACTTTAATTTCTATAGATGGCAATAAATGAAAACTCGACTTTCTTTCAAGAATTTGAAGAGAAGAAGTCTAAAGATCTTTTGCATAATCTACCGATGATCGGCAGCTTCATCAACCTTGATCTAGTGAAGTTTCTCATTATTATATATTTAAAGCCTGTGAATCATTGTCCTTAGAGAAAAGAAATCCAATTACATTTCACTCAGTGTTTTATACATGTTTAAATATCATTGCATGTATTATGGCTTTTAAAAATGTTCAATTGAAGGATTATAAACTTACATATTTTTTCAAGTTGTTTTTTTCTTACTCCAATATTCCTATAAGTCATCTAACGTATTAATGTGATATTTTAATGGCTCTTTAAAGTGTGAACTCACTTGCTCATAATAATAATTATAATATGGAATTTGTACAGTAGTGTCCATTGGTAAGTGACTTCTTGCAAAAAAATTCAATTCCTTAACAATATTGTTTCCATATTTAGTGTTATTTTGCTTTTATTATTAAAATAAAATTCTAGGCATTGAATGTGCATTGTTGAGTGTTGATAATTATTTCATTACCTGTTTAAGGGCAGTTTGTGCGCAATGTGGGTTAGTATAAGGAAGACTATGATTGGTCTTTTAGAAGATCTTTCACGTATAATATTTATCACTATTACAATTCTCTGAATGATCACTTCAAGTCTATGGGATTGGTGCCTTTTAGACGTGCTATATTTAATTACCTATTTGATAAACAGTCTTGTGTGTGATGTCTCTTTTCATTGTTAACTTATTCTTGTATGCTAGGGTATTTTTTATATTACTTTGTTTAGTTGTAATGACTTTGTTGGGTTACGGTTGTGTGCACGGGCAGAATAATTCAATTAGGTTAGGTTTTTATTAGTTCTTAGTATTACAATACTTTGTTATTTATATTTCTTTATAACATTAAGGGTTTGGTGTTAGAGCAGAGGATGACTTCTAGTCATCCATCTGAACCACCCCTTAGGATTTTCCATTCAGTTGAATGTTTTGTATTTACATTACTTGTATAGTTACTTCTTGGGAAATAAAGGCATATTATTATTATTATTATTATATTATTGGATTTTGTAGTGTTTAGTTGGGTTATTATGTTTTCAATCATAAAGGACTTGTTTACATTACCACAAGTGCTTGTGAATATTTTTCTGAATCAGAACCCTTTTCATTAATTTTTAGCTTTAATTTGCCTAAAAGATACTGAACGCTTACCTTGAATTTGGTTGCCTCGCAAAGTATCAAAATTTCAAATTTATGCCCGGCATCAATAGGAATTTCATTGTGTCGTTCCTCCTCTTCCCATCGTCTAGTTACATTGTATGAATTATTAACTAAATCTCCGCCTTCACCGAATCGGACGGAAGAATGAAACGCAATATTACTCTTTTGATATTCCGGTCCCAGAGCAAGATTTACTTCGAACCTAAACATATTTTAGATTATATCTGGACGACAGTAGAAATAAACGAATAACCTTTTACCACCTCTGTGCGCCAAACCTTGAATCCTGATCATGTACCCCGGCGGGAACCCAATAGGAAATGGCCAGCCATAATATGTTACCTCCTGCGTAAAGGGAAACGTTTTAACTATATTTTTATGTAAAATAAAACTGTTTAAATACTATTGTAATGTTTAATGTAACCTACACTAAGTGATAAATTTTGATCGATTTCTATATTTGGTTCTTCTTGTTGCTTGAAGGTTTCAGGTTTTTTAATGCTACACAGTTCTACTTGCATCATTGCAGTTTATTTGAACACTAAAGATAGGCAACGTCAATTTATCGATGTTTAAGTGTGAAGCGATAAAAAAGCTTAAGCCGTAGATCAAATAAATAACTTACGAAAGGAGTTATGTAGATATACACTTCAGAAACTTTGTAATAAATTCGTTTAGATGATTCTAGAAATTTTTTAAAATAAAAATATTTGTGTACTCACCATTATAAATATATACTACTTTTAATTTTTAAATGCGTTTCTTTTCGTATTTAAGATATATTTTTATCAATACAAATAATCTGACAGAACTGTTTATAACATAATAAAAGATTTACGATAACAAAAATCCACATGATTTTATTCATAATCCAGCCAGTACACATGCAAACAATTATATAAGACACATTTTAATAGATTCTTTAAAAATCTAATATTAACATTTAACAAGTTTAAAAGTTCGTAAGTCTTATTTTCAAAAAAGTCTTTTTAACAGTACGATCAATCATTTCATTTCTGTTTGCATTCAAATTAAAAGTGCTTGTTTGCCTGCAAATATTTAATTAGGTATTAAACCATCAATCTCCATCGTAAAACTTGGATTTAAAAAAAATATCCCTGATAAAATAGATTTAGAAAGATTTTCCAGGCAAGTTTTACATTATTACATTGAATGCATTATGTGAATAACATGGTAAGTTTTTATGCACAAAATTTATTCATAATAGGCTTGGCATTATTCTTTCTCTTAGGCACAATCATATATTTGGCCACTACCAGATGCTCTGAAGGCAGGGTATTTTATCAGAATTAGGGGAACTTTGCAAAAAGATGCGAAAAGGTAATTTTATTGATTTACTTTATTGGATGCAGTAAGATTTCATTTCTGTACTTAAAACTCTAGATTCGACGTGAATTTGCAAAATGAAACCGAATACAATAAGAGTGAACTGATGCTTCACATATCTTTACGTAATTCCGATGGTACGGGGTTTTTGGTTAACAACAGTAAGAATTTGAATGGATGGATGGAGGAAGAGATGTATAGAAATATATCGTTTCAGCCGGGTGTCGGTTTCGAATTGCTCATACTGTGTGATTATGATAAGTATCAAGTAAGTGTTATAAAATCTATTTAAAAGCAGTACGTAAAACTATTCATTTGTTTTTATCAAGTCTCCAAATAGTTAAAATGAAATAGTTTTTTAAATTGTGTACGTCAAAATGTTTACTATTGAAGTTTTACAACTGGATGAAAAACTGCAATTTTTCAATCATTACAAGGCCAATCAATAAATATTTTTTAAAAACTTTTTTCAAAGTTCAACCTGTTTCTTATGTATTTTAGTGTGCTGAATCCAAATTTTCAATCAGTTTTTTTCTACCACGTACCAATTTTTCCCAATCTTTATCTTTTGTTGGGTATGATAGTATTAAAATATATAGTTAAGATTTAGAGGTACGTAATTTATTATCAGAGTATAATTGAAAAATTTAACATTTTATTATTAAAGGGTTTTCCAATAGGGACTTGGCAACTTTTAATTCAATTTTAATTCAACGCACCCTTTGACTAATCATCGAACTGTCACTGTCAATTTATTCAGTAAACTTAACATTTTCATCATGGTAAAGTACACGAACGAACAACGTCTGCAAATTATAAAAATTTACTACAGAAATTCGGAGTCGGTGACCGCTACTTTAAGAGCGTTAACTCCGATTTTCGGTCGTAATTCTCGCCCTAGTAGACAGGCAGTAATAAGTTTAGTGCAAAAATTTGAGTCTACATATTCGTTGTGTGATGTTGCTGTGCCAGTGAGACAACGGGTTAGTCGAAGTGTCGAAAATATCGCTGCCGTTGAAACGTCCGTAGCAAATGATCCAAATCAGTCAATTCCACGGCGTTCTAAAGAGTTGGGCATCGCCCAGACCACTTTATGGCGAATTTTGTGTAAGGATCTTGGTTTACACCCATACAAGATCAAGCTGACTCAAGAATTGAAGCCGATGGACCATTCGAAGCGACGCACGTTCTCCGATTGGGCTCTGGAAAAGATGCGGCAAGATGATCAATTTCATCGCAAAATCATTTTCAGTGACGAAGCTCATTTTTGGCTCAATGGGTTCGTCAATAAGCAAAATATGCGTTATTGGTCGGGTGAAAATCCATATGTCCTTCATGAAACACCACTTCATCCACAAAAAACAACTGTTTGGTGCGGTTTGCATGCCGGCGGCGTCATAGGGCCATATTTTCCGTCGACGATAATGATCGTCACGTTACTGTGAATGGTAATCGTTATCGCGCCATGATTACCGATTATTTTTGGCCCGAATTGGAAGATATGGACCTGGACAACATGTGGTTTCAGCAGGACGGTGCCACAAGCCACACAGCACACGTTACAATCGATTTATTGAAGAGTAAGTTTGATGAGCGTGTTATCTCCAGAAATGGACCAGTACCCGTCGATTGGCCGCCTCGTTCGTGCGATTTAACGCCTCTAGACTTTTTTCTTTGAGGCTACGTCAAGTCATTGGTCTATGCCAACAAGCCGACAACGTTGGAAGAGCTCAGAGCCAACATTGAACGCGAAATAGCGGCCGTTTCGGCCGAATTGTGTGGCCGAGTCATCGAAAATTGGGTCCAACGAATCGACCGCTGCAAACGTGCCCGCGGTGGCCATATGAACGAAGTCGAGTTCCATTCATAAATGTTTTGATTGTACTTCAACCCGATAATAAAGTTTTTGGAATATCTCAAATGGTCTGTATTTTATTTTGAAAAAAAGTTGTCAAGTCCTTATTGGAAAACCCTTTACAATGGTAGTGTAAGTTTGAATATGAACAGCTTTTTACTTATTAATCTAAAGTTTTGTATTTCCTCAACATCTTCACGATAAAGTTCGAGTGTAGCTTTTCCTTTAATATGATGCTTCTGGAATTGCTGGTAGAAGGGTCCAACAGTAATTTCCCATCATGTTGACATTCCAACGACCCTGATACCGTTCCTCCATCTCCTTTATATCTCGGTGGAAACGCTCCCCTTGTTCCTCACTTACAGCTCCAAGATTGTCGGGAGACAAATTTAAATGTAAGTGTAAAAAATGCACCTGCAGATTAGAAAGTATATGCCTTCGTGTGTAGGTAACATTAAGTAACATATTTATTTGAATAAAATTAAAAATAAAAATAGAAAATAAAAAATATTCTATACAAAAATTATAATTCTTCTAATATGCCAAGGCGAATATACTTGTTCCAGTGTTGCTTGGTTTTATCAATAAAATAGTATATTCGGAGTTACAGAAAATGGAAAATAATGAGAAATTAAACGAAATTTATATTTTTAATTATCAGAACTTAAAAGTATTAATGGATTAGTTAATTGACTTACATGGTACATACAAACATCATTATCTGTTTTTCTTTATAATTAATCCTTGATAATTCTACTTAATTGCTTAAAACACGTATTCAAAATTAATTAAAAAGTACTGAACATTAAACCAAAACATACGTCTTAAATTTTAATTCATATTTTACGACATTGTTTTTCGAATTTTTTAAGTTAGGAACTTTTTAGAAGGTTCGTGTTCTTAAAATGTTCTAAATTTTAAAAACCATTCTAAATCAAAGTTTTAATGTTATAAAAGAAATATACATATGTATGTACCTGGTGTATTGGAAAGTCGTTACCAGTTTTTTCGTAAAAAAACTACATAATTTTCAAGAAAATGGAAAAAATGTATTTATTCAAAGCACTGGCCAGTTGAATCTATACATCTTGCCCATCTTTCAGGCAATTTATGGATGTCATTCCGATGAAAACGGTTTGTCCTTTGAACAAAACCATTTATCGGGCCATTTTCCAACTTTGTCGAAATTGGCGAAGTGCTGCTCTGTAAGCACGTATCTCATTGATGTGAAAAGGTGATAGGCGGAAGGAGCAAGGTGTGGAGAGTATGGCGGGTGCGATATTATTGCTCCATCTAAGTGCTTTCAACGCTGCCTTGACCGGATTTTAAAATCACTTTACCGTGTCTTCGAGCACATTCTGGACGTGTTTCTATTAATGCATGGTTCAAATTGATAATTTATTGTCCGTAGCGATTAGTTTGAACAGTTCGTAATACACCACGCCACTTTGGTCCCACCAAACACAGAGTTATTATCTTGCGATCAAACGATTTGACCTTAGAGTCGAAGAGCGGGCTTCACCAGATGATAACCATGATTTTTTGTGCTTAGGGTTTTCGAAATAAATGCATTTTTCATCACCCATTACTATTCCATGCAGAAATGACTTATGATTATAGCTTTGAAGCAGCATTCGCAAATGACTTTTTGGTTTTCCCATTGCTCGTAATCGGTCGCTAATCATTTCTTGGGTCACATTTAATGCTTCTTCTAATTGTTTTTGAGTTTGTATTGGGTCTTTATTCAATAACCCCTGCAGTTTCGCATCTTCAAACTTTTTCGGTCTACCAGAACGTCCTTTGTCTTGCACATCAAAATCACCATTTTTTAACTGTCAAAACCACGCTTCACATATTTTTATGGTTGGAGCATGTTGACCGTATGTTTCTACCAGCAAACGGTGACTTTCAGAGGCTTTTTCCTTTTGATTAAATAAGAAAAGCAAATACACTTTTTGAGGCACAAAACTTGACACTTTCAAACAGGTAGTATATACGAGGGAGCGTTTTTATATTCGCGGAATGGGGGACAAGGGGTGGAAATAAAAAACCAAATTATTTTTCTTTTTCAATATATTCACCTGCAAGACGGATACATTTTTCACATCTTTCAATTAATTTATCTATACCCTCATAAAAAAATGATTTCTCTTTATCTGCAAAATACGCCGAAACTGCCTCCTTGACTTCATCATCGACAGTAAATTTTTTACCCTGCAGCTCTTTTTTTATTTTCGGAAACAGGTAATAATCATTCGGGGCCAGGTCTGGGCTGTAGGGGGGGTGATTCACAATTTCGAAGCCCACCTTATGCAGGGCAGCTAACGCAACGCGGCTCTTGTGGACGGGCGCGTTGTCGTGCAAAGGCAGAACACCTTTTGTCAATTTTCCCCGTCTTTTCTCTTTAATGGCTTCTTTTAGTCGCTCTAATATTGAAGCGTAATATTCTCCGGTTATAGAAACACCTTTATCTTTATAATCAATCAACAATATTCCTTCCGAGTCCCAAAATACGGTTGCCATGAGTTTCCCAGCTGATTGTGACACTTTAAATTTCTTGGGAGGTGCTGTACCCTTTTTATGCCACTGCATGGAGTCTTGTTTGGACTCAGGTTCATAATGATGAACCCAAGTTTCGTCTCCAGTAACAATTCCACTCAATACACCATCCTTGTCTTCATTACAGAGGTCCAAAAATGCACGCGAACACTCTACGCGCTGTTGTTTTTGCGGCGGCGTGAGCATTCTCGGCAACCATCTTGCGCTGACCTTAGACATGCCGAGATGATCGTGTAGGATTTTAAAAATGGTTGTATCGGATACTCCAACCATTTCTGCGAGTTGTTTCTTCTTTAGTCGAGCATCTTCGAGTACAATTTGTTCTACTTTTTGGGTAAGTGCTGGCGTGGTCACCTCAATGCTTCTGCCCGGCCTCGGGTCGTCTTCAAGGGATTCCCTTCCTTGTTTAAATAAACTATGCCACTTGTACACCATGGTTTTTCCTGGACAAGAGTCGCCGTAAACCAATGACATCTCATTCATTATGGTCGCGACTGATTTTCCTTGCCTGGTAAGGAACCTTATAACGGCACGATATTCGATTTTTTCCATATTTCACTTTTCACTCCTGATTATGTTACTTGGTTGACGATAGCTCAAAGACTAACTGTCTAATAACAATGAAACTTCGTATTTATACTAATCATGAGTCGCTGCACAGGCCACGCCCCCAATACGCCTACTCACCCCTCTACAACCCGCTCATTCCGCGAATATAAAAACGCTCCCTCGTATATATATAACAGTGTTACTTTCGTAAAATATAGCATGTCTGTTAGAAAAACCGGTAATGACTTTCCGGTGCACCTGTATGTTTTTAGACAAGAAAAAATCTAATCTCAGTTTATGACTAAAAATATACCAACATTCAAATAGTCTAAACAAGATGTGTTTTATAATACTGTACATGAAATAAAAAAATTATTATTGAATACTAATTAAAACACTTTCTGGATTGCTACTGAGGATAACAACTTTACTATTGAAACGATCATATAGAATTCTAGACCACATTATGCAGCAAATGTTATTTATGTATTTTCGTTTTGAGTTATATATTTATTTCGATTTCTATTTTGCACAGAAATAAATTATAAAGAGGAATAAAGAAAATTTGAGTAATACTGTTTCAATTACTTAAGTCTTTTGATTTTAGATTGCTTTAGATGGCAACCACGTCTGCAACTTTTCGCACAGACTGCCGTATTCCAATGTGAAATGCTTGGGCATAAAAGGCGACGTGAATTTGAGTTTAATATCGTATGAAGATAATAACAATCCAGAGGTGAGATACAATGCAAACGTTTAATTTATTTAACTGTTTAAGAAGGTTAACATTCCAGAGACCGATTATCGGAACGCACTACCCCTTGTTATCCCATCAAAAAAGAAAATGAGAAAAATAATTAGGTGCAGAATCAGTTAATATTAGATCACCATATTCACATGCGTTTATTATATTAATATAAAATTTGCCTGGAAAATGGCTTTATATGACAAATATATACTATGTGTATGTTAATGTCCGAGACCCACGTGACCTCATGTATTTTTCTACAGTTGGACACCATAGTTTATATCTACGATTCCGCTAACTTAACCTTAAATTGTCACTTTGACAAGTAATGTAATTTCGTACATATTGTTGTTATAATGTTTCAAAAACTGTTTACTACAATAAATACAGATTAAAGTAATGTATAACTCTTTATTTCACAATAACTTTTTATTTTACAATAAATGTTGAAAATGGCCCCCATTATTTTCCAAACATAAATTAACTCTACGTTTCATATTTTCGAAAACGTTTTCAAGTTCTGCAGGAGTTATGCTTTCGATTTCATATCGAATTGCATCTCGTAAGTGATCCAAATCATGTATGCGATTTTTGAATATGTTGTTCTTCATCCGCCCAAATAAATAAAAGTCAGGCGGTGTTAAGTCTGGGGATCGAGGAGCCCACAATCCATGGCTTATGATACGATCTCCATAAAACTGCTGCAGATACTCAAGAGTAGCTCGTGCAGTATGGGCTGTAGCACTATCTTGCTGGAAATATCCTAAAGTTATTTCATCGTCATGCAAGGATTCAATAAATTCTTCCAAAATATTTTGTCGGTATCTTGCAGCAGTTATGGTTTCATTAAAAAATATAGGTCCAATAATACGACGTCGTGATATTGCTATCCAAACTCCAATTTTGATTGGATGTAAACTAGTTTCAACAAATGCTTCAGGTTTTTCAGTAGCCCAGGTTCTATAATTTTGGCTATTTACATAACCTGATAGATGGAAATAAGCTTCATCCGTAAAGAAGGTTAAGTCTAACAAATCATTGTTATTTAAATGTTCATTGAACCATTGGCAGTAATTAATGCGTTTTTCGAAATCAGCAGGTAAAAGTTGTTGGACAACAGTTACTTTATATGGGTGCATGTGCAGTTCTTTTTTTAATGCTTTTGAACATGTTGCAATACTGAACCCTGAAAAGTTTTGATAAATGTCACTACAATAAATTCACGGGCTGATATAATTTATTACCTGTTTGTGCCGATAGTTTCCGTAGTGATTTATTAGGGCTTACATCCATTCGATTGCGAATATCATCAACAACTGGTTGAGTCAAAACTGTGGGTCTACCTGTTGATTTTCCTCTGCAAATGCAATGTTTATTCTGGAATCGGTTTACAAGTATGCATTTATGATTTTTAAAAACATCATAATTAATGTCAACTTCTGGATATGCTTCCATAAATTGATCTATGCATGATTGTAAACTATACGTCCATATTCCGTCTGCATTGCGCGTTCCACTGCGAAAATGTGCCATTACAATAAAGGCATCTTGTTCCTGTGTAAAAGGCATTGTAAATATCTTAATAACTCTAAAATGTGAAAAAGCAACGTAACCACAAAAATCTCAATTAATAGCGTTTAACTTACCCAATAAAAAACAGATAAAGTAATAATAAAAAGGTAATGGTAACTTAGAAATTCGTAACAATTCGTAA
Source organism: Dermolepida albohirtum (assembly GCA_031893035.1). Taxonomy (NCBI): domain Eukaryota; kingdom Metazoa; phylum Arthropoda; class Insecta; order Coleoptera; family Scarabaeidae; genus Dermolepida; species Dermolepida albohirtum. Next base: position 123,696 of record JAVIWB010000192.1, on the reverse strand, counting down.
CTTCGACCTGTCAAAAGAATATACAGTAACTAATTGTTTTTCAGTAGCGCCAATAGTGGTACAAGTAAATACCTATATCGCTGGTCACGTGGGTCTCGGACATTAACATACACCCGATATTTAAAGTATTGGTTTTACTAATCGAGCATACATATAGACACATATTAATATTATATTTTGTATTATTATTATATGCAATTAAATAAAATATATCAGGCTGTTTGTGTTTAGATTTTGCTACTATCTTCAAGCAAATAACAGAAGTGTTCAAAAATGTAAATTTATTTACAATGTAAGTTAGATAAACGAAAACATTTTTTTAGTGATAGGGCGTTAGTTATGCGACAGTCAGTCGAATGGTTAGACGATTCAGGGAAACTGGATCGCTCCCGTGAAGACGTGATCAAGATATAAAACTATGGTCGTTTTTGCAACTACGGAGGGAGCGTTTTTATATTCGCGGAATGGGGGACAAGGGGTGGAAATAAAAAAACCAAATTATTTTTCTTTTTCAATATATTCACCTGCAAGACGGATACATTTTTCACATCTTTCAATTAATTTATTTATACCCTCATAAAAAAATGATTTCTCTCTATCTGCAAAATACGCCGAAACTGCCTCCTTGACTTCAACATCGGCAGTAAATTTTTTACCCCCCAGCTCCTTTTTCATTTTCGGAAACAGGTAATAATCACTCGGGGCCAGGTCTGGGCTGTAGGGTGGGTGATTCACAATTTCGAAGCTCACCTTATGCAGGGCAGCTAACGCAACGCGGCTCTTGTGGACGGGCGCGTTGTCGTGCAAAAGCAGAACACCTTTTGTCAATTTTCCCCGTCTTTTCTCTTTAATGGCTTCTTTTACTCGCTCTAATATTGAAGCGTAATATTCTCCGGTTATAGAAACACTTTTATCTTTATAATCAATCAACAATATTCCTTCCGAGTCGCAAAATACCGTTGCCATGAGTTTCCCAGCTGATTGTGACACTTTAAATTTCTTGGGAGGTACTGTGCCCTTTTTATGCCACTGCATGGAGTCTTGTTTGGACTCAGGTTCATAATGATGAACCCAAGTTTCGTCTCCAGTAACAATTCCACTCAATACACCATCCTTGTCTTCATTACAGAGGTCCAAAAATGTACGCGAACATTCTACGCGCTGTTGTTTTTGCGGCGGCGTGAGCATTCTCAGCACCCATCTTGCGCTGACCTTAGACACGCCGAGATCATCGTGTAGGATTTTAAAAATTGTTGTATCGGATACTCCAACCATTTCTGCGAGTTGTTTCTTCTTTAGTCGAGCATCTTCGAGTACAATTTGTTCAACTTTTTGGGTAAGTGCTGGCGTGGTCACCTCAATGCTTCTGCCCGGCCTCGGGTCGTCTTCAAGGGATTCCCTTCCTTGTTTAAATAAACTATGCCACTTGTACACCATGGTTTTTCCTGGACAAGAGTCGCCGTAAACCAATGACATCTCATTCATTATGGTCGCGACTGATTTTCCTTGCCTGGTAAGGAACTTTATAACGGCACGATATTCGATTTTTTCCATATTTCACTTTTCACTCCTGATTATGTTACTTGGTTGACGATAGCTCAAAGACTAACTGTCTAATAACAATGAAACTTCGTATTTATACTAATCATGAGTCGCTGCACAGGCCACGTGCCCAATGCGCCTACTCACCCCTCTACAACCCGCTCATTCGGCGAATATAAAAACGCGAATTCGTGTTTGATTGTATATTCATTTGTATATTCCATTAACAATTACATGGAAGAAACTTTATTGATTTACATTAGTCGATGCTATGTATGCATTTCTCTGTTTATTCCAATGTCTGGATTGTATACTGTGTGACACGACGTGAATTAATGCACTTTCAGTGAGTTCGAATAACACGAGAACGAAGTTTCTATTTGAACGCAAATTACCTTAGATGGCAGACTCATTACTATTAAGATAAGTAGCACAGTGTTTGTTGACGTTCAAATTACCATAAATAGCAATGTGTTATGAGACGAAATTACAAATTCTATGCGCCTAGTTTACTAACGGTGCTAGTAAAGTCGAGAATGTACGTGCATTTTACACGATCGAGGATTAAGAAATGCCATGTTCGACTGTATACTCCTATGGGGTTAAATGTTCAATTTTCATCACAAAACTCGTTATCAATTCAACTATAATAACAATTAATTAAGAAATATTTTTTATTTAAAGTACTTTTAGTTCAGAGGGTCTTTCTATGTTATAGGCAGCGGCGAATACAATATGGAAATGCAAAATAATTTTATTTGTGTTTTATGGATAATCAATTCTCGAATAGTTCATGAAAGAAAATAATAATAATTCATGCCTTCGCATCTTCCAACAATGTCAATAACAAGGGGCTCTGGTAGACCATGGGTTACTATTACGCCCGCGTTTGTGGCGCTATTAGCAAGATCGAACAATCAGCGATAGAAAACGGTGGAGGTGAACGCGCGCAGGTATTGTCGATAGCTTGTATCATGTCAATGATGCGAAGACGCCTCGCAAAGGTGGATTGTTAATTACTACGGGTGTAAATAAATTTCTAAATCGTTTTTCTACATTAGAATATAGAGAATATACTGAGTTGGCAACTAAGTACTTTCGGTTTTGTAGTATAAAATAAAACACTTTTTTTAAAACAAAGAATAGTTTTTAATCAATTATATATTTTCCATTTTGCTCAATGACCTTTTGCCATCTTTCTTTCAGCTGCACGATTCCGCGCTCATAAAATTTCTGGTCCTTATCAGCAAAAAACTGAACCAGGTGCGAGTGAAGGTCATCGTCATTTGTGAAAGTTTTACCATTCAAAGAATTCTGCAAACTTCGAAATAAATGGTAATCAAATGGTGTTAGATCAGGGTTGTATGGAGGATGTGGCATCACTTCCCAGCCAAGCTCCAATAGTTTTCCACGAGTTGCCAAAGATGTGTGAGGCCTTGCATTATCTTGGTGGAAAACTAAACCTTTCCGATTTGACAATTCTGGCAGTTTTTCTTTGATTGCTTCATCCAGTTTTATTAATTGTAGACAGTAAACATCAGAATTGATCGGTTGATTGCTTGGAAGCAGCTCAAAAAACACAACGCCTTTGTAATCCCACCAAACTGACAGCATGATCTTTTTTGGATGCAATTCAGCTTTCGATGTGGTTTGAGCTGGTTTATCGTGTTTGCTCCATGATCGTTTTCGAACTATGTTACTGTACAGGATCTATTTTTCATCACCAGCGATGATTCTTTTTAAGGAAGGGTCGGTTTCATTTCGTCTAAGGTGCATATCGCAAAAGTTGATTCTTTGTGTTAAATGAATTTCTTGCAAATTCGTGAGGTACTCAAATATTAAGCTTCTTAACTAGCCCAGGACATTTTAAATGTTTTTCAATTGTTATGTGCGATACATGCAGCCTCTCCGCAACCTCTCGAACAGTTATATGACGATTCTCTTCAATTATGACTTTGATTTGGTCATCATCAACTTCAGTGGGCCGACCAGAACGTTGCTCATCTTTGAGGGAAAAAATCTCCAGAACGGAATTTTTTATACCAATTCTGACACGTGCGCTCTGTTAAGCAATTAGCACCATAAACTTCACATATCTTTTTGTGAGCCGCAGCAGCTTTCTTTCCTTTACGGAAATAAAATAGTAAAATATGTCGAAAATATTCGTTTCTGCACTCCATTTAAAATTAACCCACAACTAATAGCTTTAATAAAAATCACGCACTACTTGCTTCTGAAGTTACGTCAATGTGACTAGTATCACGCGACAAACGGTAAAGTACAGCACTAACATACGCTATACAAAAAATAAAGCAACGCTCTCTATCAGTAAAAACCGAAAGTACTTAGTTGCCAACCCAATATATAATCACACCCGCCTAGCCTTCCCGGCAAACCTGTATGATACTATGAACTCGGAGGTTTGTTAGTTATTAGGTACCTGACAACTTGGTCGGGATGTTTTGAATCATCCACAATACATTCTCGACAATGCGCCTTTTGATTACTATTTGTTCAGATTGATTCAAAACATCGTCCAGTGCTCTAGTTTTTTTCATCGTAAAACGCTTACATCTCATGGTAGAAAGACTCTGGAATAAGTAAGTAAAAAAAGTAAGCTGGCTGAGAAGTGACGTCTGTTTCTTAGTTAACAACAGAATACTTAGGTTGGTATCAATATGAGATTGGATCTGCTATTTATTTGTATGCTACTTCAATCAGATCAAATTGCTCACAATATATTGATCGTGAAATTCAAATCTTCAGAAACATCAAACATTGAATTGAACACGAGAGTTCTTCCTGTCTGGGGCCCTTATAAGAGGTTTGAACGAATTTTCTGGAGGGAATTACTCACATGGTTATGATGTATGGCGGCAAAGTTAAAAACGGAGAATACACGGAAGATGAAAAAATCAATGTTTGCCATGTGTTTTGTGATCACATGCTTTGCACTGAAGAACTGTTTACTAATGTCACACATTTTCGAAAGTCAATATGGAAGTAAAATAGCATGTGGTTTGAAGAAGGAATAGAAAAATTAAACTGACGGAAGACCTTCCGCTAACACTAATTTCAGGAATAATTTTTGTTGGAGTGGATTATCCACGGCAGCAACGTTTCCATCATTTACAGTGGTGCTTGGTCGTCTTCTAGTGATGTTCCGTTACCTTTAAAACGATTGACCTATCGATAGACTATTTTTACATTCTGCAGGCGCTACAAATAAAGGGTTTTCCAATAAGGACTTTTTTTTCAAAATAAAATGCAGACTATTTGAGATATTTCAAAAACTTTATTATCAGGTTGAAGTACAATCAAAACAATTATGAATGGAACTCGACTTCGTTCATATGGCCACCGCGGACACGTTTGCAGCGGTCGATTCGTTGGACCCAATTTTCGATGACTCGGCCACACAATTCGGCCGAAACGGCTGCTATTTCGCGTTCAATGTTAGCTCTGAGCTCTTCCAACGTTGTCGGGTTGTTGGCATAGACCAACGACTAAAGTCTAGAGGCGTTAAATCGCACGAACGAGGCGGCCAATCGACTGGTCCATTCCTTGAGATAACACACTCACCAAACTTACTCTTCAATAAATCGATTGTAACGTGTGCTGTGTGGCTTGTGGCACCGTCCTGCTGAAACTACATGTTGTCCAAGTCCATATCTTCCAATTCGGGCCAAAAATAATCGGTAATCATGGCGCGATAACGATTACCATTCACAGTAACGTGACGATCATTATCGTCGACGAAAAAATATGGCCCTATGACGCCGCCGGCATGCAAACCACACCAAACAGTTATTTTTTGTGGATGAAGTGGTGTTTCATGAAGCACATGTGGATTTTCACCCGACCAATAACGCATATTTTGCTTATTGACGAACCCATTGAGCCAAAAATGAGCTTCGTCACTGAAAATGATTTTGCAATGAAATTGATCATCTTGGCGCATCTTTTCCAGAGTCCAATCGGAGAACGTACGTCGCTTCAAATGGTCCATCGACTTCAATTCTTGGGTCAGCTTGATCTTGTATGGGTGTAAAGTGGTCTGGGCGATGCCCAACTCTTGAGAACGCCGTGGAATTGACTGATTTGGATCATTTGCTACGGACGTTTCAACTGCAGCGATATTTTCGACACTTCGACCAACCCGTTGTCTCACTGGCACGGTAACATCACACAACGAATATGTAGACTCAAATTTTTGCACTAAACTTGTTACTACTAGGGCGAGAATTACGACCGAAAATCGAAGTTAACGCTCTTAAAGTAGCGGTAACCGACTCCGAATTTCTGTAGTAAATTTTTATAATTTGCAGACGTTGTTCGTTCGTGTACTTTACCATGATGAAAATGTTAAGTTTACTGAATAAATTGACAGTGACAGTTCGATGATTAGTGAAAGGGTGCGTTCGCAAATTGAATTAAAAGTTGTCAAGTCCCTATTGGAAAACCCTTTATATCTCGCTGACATTAAACATTTTCTGAAGGTTTCATATCCTATTTAAACAAAAAAAAAAGATAGCTCCCAAGTAGCCTAAACAATATTGCACGAGATAGCTACGTAAGCGTTTTAAGACTTGTCATTGACAAACAGGATGGCTTGATTGACGTAATTGAACTTGAACCAAATTCCTAGTACTTTAAAAACATCCTTCGTATATTACTTTTTTTTAGGATTTAGGAAAAGAAATGTGCACAAAATGTAAATGTTATAAGTAAAACCAAGTACTATATAAAAAATAATTTTATTTTATAAATTCTATTTATGTACATGTAAAGTCGTATATACGTATAACAAAGGAACGAAAAAAAATAGCTAAATATTGTAATATTTATACTAGCAGTCTATTGTTTCAGTAAATACAGGTTCAGCAAGGTAAATAGTTGACGTAGCGTATTGGACGGCATCATGTATCGTTGGAAATATTCGGAATGTATATTTCTTAATATCGATCAGTTCGCATTTGAGCATCATTTCGTAAACAGGAGCTGCAACCAATATTTTTATTTAATCATTTATAAACTTTTTTATTTATATATCTATTTATAATAACTGAACTAACTGAAGAACTAACCTGAACATCCAGCTATGTAAATAGGTATGTCAATTTTCTTAAAATAGTGTTCTATAGTTTTTAACACCGACACTCCAGATGGATCTACATAGCTTAAAGCAGAGAAATCCAGAATTAAACAGCGAATACTTGTGTTAGATTTAGACGCCAATTTATCATGTTTGTGTTTCAGTTTTTCGATCGTACTAGGGGATTTTGTATGAGATTCCTAGAATATTAATTTCAAAATATTTAATTATAATAATTAACATTAAATGTTTATTTTATTACCATATCGGAGACTTTAGCCAATTTTCTTCTGAAGTTCAATTCCTTTTGAGGATCCAAATTTATTAACTTGTACAATTCGGATTTGAAATAGTTCTTGGAAGCGAAGTTTATGCCACCTTGATAATGAAATATTTTGAGACCGGTTATCTCTTCAGCCTGAAAAATGAATGCATTAATATCACAAGATGAACGATTTACAACGGTGTACTTACGCCCTTGTATCTATTGATGTCCAAGTACAAATCGGTGTGTGGAACTGAACCTAGTAGACAAGTATAGGGTTTCATACCAAGTAGAAAGATCGTGATGAGTGACATGATGACGCCGACCAATAAACCAATGTCGATGCTTATAATGACGACGCCCAAAAATGTCACCATCCAGATAGCGGCGTCCATTTTGCTGAGTTTCCAAAATTTCCAAAAGTCTTTTACTTGCAGAAACATGCCCTTCAATGCTACCACAATTACACTGGCTAGCACGCACTAGAAATATGCAAACAAAATAATGTTATATTATGCAAATTGTTACAGAATAACTTCTATAAAAATTGTTCTACGAAGATAGTTAAATAAATCATTTTATAGTATGTGAAATTATAAGTAAACTATACTGCAAACCACGAAAGTTTGCCGGTGTATCAATAACACTGCAAAATACATATACCGGCTTTGTCTAATTTATCGGTCACATGTATTGAAGAAAGAAAGGGCGCAAGTCGTTATTTGTTATTGTTCCAACAGCTAATCTATCATATTGACTTCATCATTCTTGTAAGTTAACACTAAGGTAATCTACGTAGGCAGTTATTACATTTGTTATTTACAGGTTCACAGGTTAGGCATGTTGTACATTATAACAGGTGGCGCAAAAGTAATGTCATAATTTGAATTGGCTGCCATTTTTGCAGATGGCGCCAAATGTCAGTGTGCTTTGACATTTATGACGTAGATATATAGAGTTGCCAACAAGTCATGGAGCGATACCACTTCAAGAACGTGGAATTATTGTTACCGCTTATTTGACAAATTTTCAGTGTGTTGTTTTAGCGCAACGTGAATTTCGTCGTCGTGTTCCATGTGTTCGAACGATTAAGCGTTTAGCTGAGCGGCTCGTGCAAACTGGGTCCACTACAGATGTCGCAAGAAGTGGCCGGCCTCGTATTGCTCGTTCGACTGAGAACATCGCTGCTCTTGCCGACGAGGTCAGAGAGAATCCACAAACATCAACGAGACGACGATGCACACAATTAGGCATCAGCAGACGTTCTTTGCAACGAATTTTGGTGAAAGATTTGAAAATGCTCCCCTACGAAGTGCAAACTGTTCACGAATTGTTGCCTGCTGACCGTCGGACATGGTTAACTTACTGCCATACTCTGTTAAACTTGGTGCAGAAAGAGGATGATTTCGTATCAAAAATCATAATGAGCGACGAAGCCCATTTCCATTTAAGTGGTTATGTTGACAAACAAAATTTGCGTTTCTGGGGCACAGAGAATCCACATGAAATGCATGAAGGGCCATTGAATCTCCTCAAAGTGACTGTTTGCTGCTGCATTTGCCGTGAAAAACTGATTGGCCAACGGTACCACCGTAACCGTAAATGGTGAGCGTTACAGGCAAATGCGATTTTTTTTGCCGCAAGTTGCTGCATTGGGCCTCGATCATTGTTGGTTTCAACAGGACGGAGCAACCGCTAACACAGCTTAGGCAACGATGGAAATTTTGAGACACCAATTTCCAGGTCGAGAAATCTCCCGTTTTGGAGGTTTGAACTGGCCGTCCAGATCGTCAGATCTAACAGCACCAGACTTTGGGGCTTCTTAAAATCTCGCTTTTACCACAACAAACCACGAACGTTGCAAGTCTTGAAAGCTAACATTGAAGAAGAAATCGCCAATTTGGAGCTAGATGTTTTGCGAGCAACAATTCAAAATGCCGTTAAACGAGCGCAATTATGTATCAACTCAACTCAATTCAACTCAAATTACGACATTACTTTTGCGCCATCAGTTATCATCTGACAGCAATATAAATATAGTATTTAATTTGATATCCTCACTTCCTATCAATGTCTTACTTCATACGACAGCGGTCTCGTGATCGGAAAACAAGAAAGAGTATAGGTGTTGATTGAAAACTGTCGTCAAAGAAGAAAAGGAACAATAAAGTAGTCGTTTCGATGAAATAATTAGGGTGTCCCTGCATTTTTCAATTTAGTCCTATAATGCACGAAAAAGGCATAAATCAGTTATTAAACTTTATATAAAGTCTCGACAATTCGCCCGCCAGGTGTTTTTATATTTAACTTCCCAACGTACTTAAAGGTTACATAACTAGTACCTTCTTTCCCTAGTCATTGCTATGAACATTATATAATAAACTAAATAATGAACTTTTACATTCTTAGTTCTAGTCATAATATAAGTTAACTTTAACTTTCGCATTATACGGTCATTTGAAGCGCTAATAATATACCAAAACTAGCATCGTTTTCCAGTTTCGCAAGTGCTGAACGAGTATAATTTTGTGTTCCGATGTACATAGACAAATTAACGGTGTACATATGGGCAGTGAAAACATGACCTTCTGCTAAGTACATTCCCCCTATTACTACTGCGTTTGTTGTTTTGAAAATTATTCACACGATTGGTGCAACAGAAATAAATTCTGTTCATTTTATTATCCAGAATAACCCCGTTCCTTTTGAATCAAAAATTTTAATTAACTAAAACAAATTGTGTAATGAAAATAATTGCAAAGAATATGCGATTAATTTGTGTTGGTAATGAACAAATTAAAAGCCGAAAATACATTTATCTAATCTACGCCGGATATTAATAATAAAGTTAATTATATAGTTGGTAGTGTTAGAAAAACAAAAGCGGCTTCATATGCAAATAGAGAAAGAAGTAATTTGATATGTTTTGTTATTTCGTTTCTCTATGAAATAGAGAGAGAAAATAGAATTATATGAAAACGTAGAATGGAAGGTTTGATTTATTCTACAGTGCTTCAAGGAAATATCATCAAAACAATAAATACAATTAGCATCTTTTTCTGTACGACTTTCCGAATGAATTCTAAACTTGACACATATGATTGTATGCAATCTATCGCAGAGAAAATCGAACTTTTTTAAAATAGTAATTCTTATAGCGCCATCTATTAAAAAAATATGCGTCGGTAAGGTAGATCTTTCAACAATATTATGTCAAAGTATCATGACGTTTACTCCATTAGAAGCAGGGAAATTGTGTTTAAAGTAACAGTGTGTACTTGACATTGGTCGAAAAATGAATTTTAAACAAAGAGCAAATGTCAAGTTCTGTTTTAAACTCGGTAAATCATGTTTAATTTGATGAAATAAGTGTATGGTGATGGATGTTTATCACGTACGAGTATGTATGAGATGCATAAACGATTAAAGATGATCGTGCGCACATAAATGACGACAAACATTCTGGTGCGAAAAAATCTGTGGTTACGGAAAGTAACATCGTACTTGTGCGTGAATTTACCAGAAATGAGTCGAAATTCTCATTGCGTTACGTGGGAATGGAATTAAATATTTTCAAAAATTCAATTCATCGCATTTTACACAACATTTGGGACTGAGAAAGATTTATGCAAAGTTTGTACCACACAAGATAACTGAATTCAATATTGTACAGACTTGATTAAAGACTAAAAAAAGGACGAAAACTTCAGGTATTCTATTGTAATTAATGATGAGACGTGGTGTTTTCCATATGATCCAGAGACCAAGCGTCAAAGCTCTGAATGGAAGCATTCAAGCGAAGAAAGACCGAAAAAAACCCGTTTGGAGAAGTCAAAAGTGAAGACATTGTTGATTTGTTTTTATGATTCAAATGTCATAGTGCATAAAGAGTTTGTACCAACTAGTCAAACAGTCAATGCTGTATATTATCAGGGTGGTATGTAGCGTCTTTTGAGGCGTATTCATCGTCTGCACTCTCAATATCGTGAAAATGGCAGCTGGCGTTTGTTACATGATAATGCACCATTACACCGTTCGACGCTTATCGCTAATTTTCTAACTACAAATGTCATTTAAACCATCAACCGTTCACCGTATTCGTCGGATTTGGCCCTCTGTGATTTCTATCCTCCAAATTACATTTGCCGAATAAACGACAGTGTTATGCCGACGTCGAAGCCATTAAAAAGGCGTCAACAGCGATCCTGAAGGACATCTCTAAAGATGAACTTGAAAATTCATTCGACATGTTAATTGACCGTGCAAAACCATGTATTGAAGTCGAAGACGACTGCTTTGAATAAAATAAATGAATTTTACCAAAATAGTAAGCTTTCGTTTTTATTTTGAAAAAGTTCGGTTTTCTCCGCGACAGACTGTGTATTATATGGTTGTATTAGTGCCTTTAGAAAATTGAGCTATCTCAAGTACAGTGGCATAGGTTTCGGAACATAAGGGCTACTAGACCAACTGAAATGCTGTTAACCGCACATTGTTTTTCTATAATAGCTATAGGCAAATTTGTTTATTTAACGTTTCTGAATAGAATTCGATAAACGAATAAAATAATTATGATTAAACTTATGCTATCGGTCAGTATTATAAAATATTAGTTCCATCAATTATCATTTAGTTAGTTCTGCTATCCTTTAACATTCTAGAAGTATTAATAATAAAAAGCAAATATATTTCACTTACTCTTGGCAGAGGTTCAAAGTATGGTCCAATCCACATGAGAACGAAAACTAAGATGCCGCAGGAAACTACAGAAGCTAATTGTGTTTGACCGCCAACTGTTTGCTGTATCAAAGATCTTGATAACGACGCAGTGAACGGCATACAAGAGAAGAAAGATCCGACAATATTTCCTGCGCCCTGTCAAATATTTTTATTTAGTTGATATTGTAATTATGTGTGTTTCCAAATGGTTTACCTGAGCAAGTAGTTCTTGGTTAGCATCAACTTCGTAGCCTAATTTTTGCGCAAAAATCAAAGCCATCGACAAGTTAATTGTGTAAGAAACAATGGCGATTATAAAACTATCCAAGATGATTGCGTTCATGAGAGAGAACTGAGGTAGTGACGGTGCTGGCAATCTTAAATTTAAATAAAGTTTCGATTAGTAATAATACAAAATTTCGCAACATTTACGTTCTTACCCACTCGGTATGTCTCCAACGACTGTGATTCCGAAATCTTCGTTTAACCGCAAGAAATATGAAGATAAAGTACCAAGAACGATCACCAGTAGTTCTATTGGAACAGGAAACGAGCATTTCTTCGCTACTTTAGCCTGTATCATAGATTTATTAACATTTTAAATAAGTCAGTGCGATAAATAAATGCATTTATTGCATATAAAATAGTTTTGGAAACTATTCTTAAATAGTTGCTATATAAATCTCCATTAAACTTTAAATATTATGTGCATACGAGGTTTGTTCAAAAGGGAAGGTGAATTTTGAATTTTCGCGCGCTGTGTACATTCGATTATCGAAATTCTTTTTTGTTATGTTGGTACGCATGTTTTAGTCATATGTTGGCATTATCAGTCAATTTGGATTAGTAGTTTGTTGTTGACACCCGAAAAGCTTAGTCACGTTTGTGTGTGTTCTTCGATTTTTGACTTTTGAAAAAAATGGATCAAAGAATATGTATTAAATTTTGCGTTAAAATGGAATAAAATGCTCCAAGGCACTTGAAATGTTGACTGTGGCATTCGGCGATCTCCACTTTGTCTCAAAAAAGTGTTTATAAGTGGTACAAGCGCTTTACAGAAGGCCGAGAAAATGCACGCCAAGTTCGATCAAATGTGAAGGTTTTGCTCACTATTTTCTATGATTACAATGGCGTGGTGCATCATGAGTTCTTGCCAACAGGTCGTACGGTTAATAGGGAATACTACAAGGAAGTTATGTCATGTTTGCGTGAAGTAATAGGGCTCAAACGACCGGAACTGTGGAAAACAAAATCATGGATTCTGCATCACGATAATTCACCAGTTAACACATCAATGCTTGTTCGTGATTTTTTGGCCAAAAACAACACCCTAATCATGCCTCAACCACCTTATTCACCAGATTTGGCTCCCTTCGACTTTTTCCTATTCCCAAAACCGAAGAGACCAATGAAAGAAAAGCGTTTTGCCACAATTGATGAGATAAAGTCAGAATCGAAGAACGAGCTGATGGCCATACTGAAAAGCGCATTTCAGAAGTGTTTCGAGGATTGGATGAAGCGCTGGCATAAGTGCATTATATCTGAGGGGGATTACTTTGAAGGGGACAAAATGGATATTGATGAATACATAAATACTTTTCAAAAAAATTCAAAATTCACCTTTCTTTTTGAACAAACCTCGTACATTCCAAATTCATTTTATTGCTGTCTTACAAAGTTAAATAATGAATTATGGTGGCTGAAATTTGGTGAACCACGTAATATTGTATGTATTCTGCTTGGCGGGGATAGATTATTTAAAAAATAAGATTTTTTTTTCCAAAAATTTCATTATCTGTACAATTCCAAATATTTACTTATATTTTTAATCTCGACGATGTTTTTTAATGGCAAAATCAGATATATTTGAGTTCAAAATACAAAATTTTCCAGCAATGCTTGACAAAAGGATTAAAGGACAAACATAGATAGTTTAGGTTCTCACTTATAGGATTTACATATTGTGTACTAGCTTAGTGTGAACAACGTAATTGCTTTTAAATTTAAACAAAATTAGGTTTGGGCTTTATTTAGTTTTAAGAGAATGGACTACGTCTAAGGACAAACAAAACATAGCTGCGTTATTTAATTTACATCGTGTATTTTCTTTGTATAAATTGGAATTATTTACGAATGGCTCTTAACCGGTGGAATGTGTTAAAACATTTTTCTACTTCGCGTATGCAACATAAATTTTCGTAATACTTTTTATAGTTTTAATCCTAATCTATTTACCTCTATTATCAAATATCTTTAAGTAGATGTTTACTGACCTTTAAAACTTCGTTGTTTATGGTTGTAACAGCTATTGTAACAGCCGACATTGCTATCGCCACGTAATTAACATTCGTAATGTCGCTGAAGATGCTAATATACGTCTGTAAAAAAAAAAGATACATTTTTAGTATTGGACCGCTAATGATTAATTTATTCATCCACAGTATCCATTAAAACTATGGTATTTGATAGTACTTTTAATTTGGGAAACCCATATTGATAGCCTAGCTTCGAAACTGCATTTTGTTACAGTTTGCCAGTGATATCTTGTAGTATAAGCATCGAGGTCTGTTTGGGTGTTACGCCTACAAATTCTCCATTTAGTTACGGTGTCACCTTTTGAGGGAATTGTATGTGTGTCGAATGAATATTTAAAGTACGTTGTCCCTTTCGAATTTATGGTTTTCTGACTACAAACTCACCCACAAACGACTAATTTTTATTGTATTAGGTTGGCAAATAAGTACTTTCGGTTTTGTAGTATAAAATAAAACACTTTTTTTTAAAGAAAGAATAGTTTTTAATCAATTATATATTTTCCATTTTGCTCAATGACCTTTTGCCATCTTTCTTTCAGCTGCATGATTCCGCGCTCATAAAATTTCTGGTCCTTATCAGCAAAAAACTGAACCAGGTGCGAGTGAAGGTCGTCGTCATTTGTGAAAGTTTTACCATGCAAATACTTCTGCAAACTTCGAAATAAATGGTAATCAGATGGTGCTAGATCAGGGCTGTATGGGGGATGTGGCATCACTTCCCAGTTTTTAATCAATTGTATATTTTCCATTTTGCTCAATGACCTTTTGCCATCTTTCTTTCAGCTGCATGATTCCGCGCTCATAAAATTTCTGGTCCTTATCAGCAAAAAAGTGAACCAGGTGCGAGTGAAGGTCATCGTCATTTGTGAAAGTTTTACCATGCAAATACTTCTGCAAACTTCGAAATAAATGGTAATCAGATGGTGCTAGATCAGGGCTGTATGGGGGATGTGGCATCACTTCCCAGCCAAGCTCCAATAGTTTCCCACGAGTTGCCAAAGATGTGCGAGGCCTTGCATTATCTTGGTGGAAAACTACACCTTTCCGATTTGACAATTCTGGAAGTTTTTCTTTGATTGCTTCATCCAGTTTTATTAATTGTTGACAGTAAACATCAGAGTTGATCGTTTGGTTCCTTGGAGGCAACTCAAAAAACACAACATCTTTGTAATCCCACCAAACTGACAACATGATCTTTTTTGGATGCAATTCAACTTGCGATGTGGTTTGAGCTGGTTTATCGTGTTTGCTCCATGATCGTTTTCGAACTATGTTACTGTACAGGACCCATTTTTCATCACCAGTGATGATTCTTTTTAAGAAAGGGTCGGTTTCATTTCGTCTAAGGTGCATATCGCAAAAGTTGATTCTTTGTGTTAAAAAAATTTCTTTCAATTCGTGAGGTACCCAAATATCAAGCTTCTTAACTAGCCCAAGACATTTTAAATGTTTTTCAATTGTTGTGTGCAATACATGTAGCCTCTCCGCAACCTCTCGAACAGTTATATGACGATCCTCTTCAATTATGACTTTGATTTGGTCATCATCAACTTCAGTAGGCCGACCAGAACGTTGCTCATCTTTGAGGGAAAAATCTCCAGAACGGAATTTTTTATACCAATTCTGACACGTGGGCTCTATTAAGCAATTAGCACCATAAACTTCACATATCTTTTTGTGAGCCACAGCAGCTTTCTTTCCTTTACGGTAATAAAATAGTAAAATATGTCGAAAATGTTCGTTTCTGCACTCCATTTAAAATTAACCCACAACTAATAGCTTTAATAAAAATCACGCACTACTTGCTTCTGAAGTTACGTCAATGTGACTAGTATCACGCGACAAACGGTAAAGTACAGCACTAACATACGTTATACAAAAAATAAAGCAACGCTCTCTATCAGTAAAAACCGAAAGTATTTAGTTGCCAACCCAATATTTAAACTGTCAGATACAATCTTCAAAAAACCAATTCGTAGTGAGCGCGGAACAATTTTGAACAATTGGCGTGCAGTCTGCTGACGGCACACTGAGCCCTTATTTTGTTGAACACGAAAGCAGAAACATTAACATAATCTAACAATATTTCTGGAGGATCTCAGAAGACTCCGCCGGGCCAAAAACATTCCATTTGGCACCTAATAGTTTCACATAAGAAGAGAATTTCTTAATGTATTTGATGAGAATTTTAGGAAGCAAATAATTCTCAGTGGCACAGTTTTCATATCCTGTTCATTGACCTTATCTCATTCTTTCTGATGTTTACACTTGGGATATGCTAAAAGAATTCTACGAGACAATTTATCAACAATAATTGATGAACTTTGTGAAAAGACTACATAACTTTTGTTAAAAGAATGCAGCAGTCTATTTTTGCAAACATATTTAATAAACTTTGTACACGTTATGAGTACTGCACGTAATATAATTATGTTCCCCGTTACATATGAAGATTCTATTGGACATATTATATGCCTCAGAAATGCTGAAAATTGTCGCGTCTAATTTATGTTATGAAATTATTGTAATTTGTATATTTAAGATGTTTTATAAGGTTGATTCTTATAAAAAACACTTTGTAAATATTTATGTAATCATCACTATTTTATTCTACTTTTATTTTCTCATGCAATAAAGAAGTCAAAATTCAATTCTACCTACATTCTGAATTTAAATATTAAATAACAAGTCTAGAGATAAAGAAAAGAGCATTAAAATCATTAAATTGTGTTAACTTACGTTTACAACTGAAAACATTCCTTTGTGCTTCGGTATGACGTAGCCGAAAAGATCCTTAATTTGAGATGTCAGAACGTGGAAAGCAGCACCTGTTGTAAAGCCACTAACCAAAGTGTCGGATATTAAACTACTGACAACACCAAGACGACATATATACATAAGAATCTGGAAAAAGTACATGCAAAAAAATTAAAATCATTCAATGCTTTTGATGTAATTATACATATACCTGTATAATAGCCACCAAAAACGTAACAGCGGTAGCAACTTCTATAGGAGAATAAATTGGCTGTCCCGATGATATGTCTGTTTGATTAAGAGCAGTACCGTCAAAGAAAGATGGATGACTGTGTTCTAGCACAACTTTTCCTGTCATTAAACAAACTACTGCAAATGTACCTGAAATAACAAAAGGACACATATTTAACCGTTCAAAATACTACTGAAATATATTTCGCTGTTGTTAGGATATACAACAATAAGTTTTCTTTAATGTAATTAAGTTCAAAACAAATGAAAATTTTTAACACTATTAAAATTCCATTATTTCATTAATGATTAATGGTATTGAAAATCGTATTAAAAATGTTTAATTTTAAAAACCAGTAACAGATGAAGATTTATGTATTTACCTAGGGAATTGTGTCTAGATGTTCCAAAGAGAAAATATATCAGAACTGGGAAGAATGCCATATAGATTCCCGTAATTGGTGCTACATTTCCTAACATACCATATGCCATACCTATGGACAAAAACAATTAAAAATATTAATTTTAAATTAAAGCGGTTTCATCTTTAAAAGGGTGTGTATTGGGTTTTTTTTTTACTATAACTTCCAGCTTAAGCCACTGAAGGTTGATATATAACCCCTTTCCACATTAATTTTCGTATTCTGTATATGTATTTCGACAACTAAATTGTCATCATCAACAGATAATTAAACAGTGTTGCACCAAAAAACCACACGAAACACATTTCGTGTAAATTTTGGCTTTTGAAAGTACAGATCGTGTACGGCATTTGTTTCGTGAGAATTTTTGTCGTAATTTCCAGGTGTGAAACCGTTTAATTATCTGCTGATGATGACAACTTAATTGTCGAAATACCTAAACAGAGTACGAAAATTAATGTGGAAATGGGTTATATATCAACCTTAAGTGGTTAAGTTAATCAACCATAGGCTCCATCAAAATTACCTGTGACTTCTAAAATGCAAATAGAGTATTTTTTAATTGTGTCTTTTACGAATTTTGAAAATACCGTTAAGTTTCTTCAGCGTCAAATTATTTTATTAATTATTTTCGCTAATCTCGACCTAAAAATTTCGAAATCTATACAAACTTTTATAATTTTTCTATACAAACTGTTCTCGCTACGTAATAAAATTCTATTTTTCGCTTTTAATCAATTCAAATAATTTAGTAATACATATAAGGAATGTTTTAGAACATACACAAATTATTGTATCCCCCGCTTAATATCCTAAATCATTTTTATTATTTTAATATAGACTTATAGGAAATGAAATATTGGGTTGGCAACTAAGTACTTTCGGTTTTGTAGTATAAAATAAAACACTTTTTTTTTAACAAAGAATAGTTTTTAATCAATTGTATATTTTCCATTTTGCTCAATGACCTTTTGCCATCTTTCTTTCAGCTGCATGATTCCGCGCTCATAAAATTTCTGGTCCTTATCAGCAAAAAACTGAACCAGGTGCGAGTGAAGGTCATCGTCATTTCTGAAAGTTTTACCATTCAAATACTTCTGCAAACTTCGAAATAAATGGTAATCAGATGGTGCTAGATCAGGACTGTATGGGGGATGTGGCATCACTTCCCAGCCAAGCTCCAATAGTTTCCCACGAGTTGTCAAAGATGTGTGAGGCCTTGCATTATCTTGGTGGAAAACTACACCTTTCCGATTTGACAATTCTGGCCGTTTTTCTTTGATTGCTTCATCCAGTTTTATTAATTGTTGACAGTAAACATTAGAATTGATCGTTTGGTTCCTTGGAAGCAGCTCAAAAAACACAACACCTTTGTAATCTCACCAAACTGACAGCATGATCTTTTTTGGATGCAATTCAGCTTTCGATGTGGTTTGAGCTGGTTTATCGTGTTTGCTCCATGATCGTTTTCAAACTACGTTACTGTGCAGGACCCATTCTGCATCACCAGCGATGATTCTTTTTAAGGAAGGATCGGTTTCATTTCGTCTAAGGTGCATATCGCAAAAGTTGATTCTTTCTGTTAAATGAATTTCTTTCAATTCGCGAGGTACCCAAATATCAAGCTTCTTAACTAGCCCAAGACATTTTAAATGTTTTTCAATTGTTGTGTGCGATACATGTAGCCTCTCCGCAACCTCTCGAACAGTTATATGACGATCCTCTTCAATTATGACTTTGATTTGGTTATCATCAACTTCAGTAGGCCGACCAGTACGTTGCTCATCTTTGAGGGAAAAATCTCCAGAACGGAATTTTTTATACCAATTCTGATACGTACGCTCTGTTAAGCAATTAGCACCATAAACTTCACATATCTTTTTGTGAGCCGCAGCAGCTTTCTTTCCTTTACGGAAATAAAATAGTAAAATATGTCGAAAATGTTCGTTTCTGCACTCCATTTAAAATTAACCCACAACTAATAGCTTTAATAAAAATCACGCACTACTTGCTTCTGAAGTTACGCCAATGTGACTAGTATCACGCGACAAACAGTAAAGTACAGCACTAACATACGTTATACAAAAAATAAAGCAACGCCCTCTATCAGTAAAAACCGAAAGTACTTAGTTGCCAACCCAATATAAGAAATCTAATATTTTGTAATAAAAACTAAGTAATTTGTCCCCCTCATATAAAATTGTATTTGATAGATGTGAATTGAAATCATAATTTCTAATAATTTTTTTAAAAAATAGTAAGTTTATTTTACTATATGTAAAAGCAGCATTATTTTCTTCATATTATGTCCTAAAAAAGATATTTTTTTAATTTTAGAACAAACACAATTTCATAGTTCCATAATTACTTTTTTGTCAAGTTAATTAAATAATAAAAAATCGCCTTGAGATGTAAACATATTTGCAGTTGTTATGCAAGTTCCTGGTTACCTTGAAATATCTAATTGAAGTAAAACAAATAATTTCAGGTAGTTTACCTAGATTGTTTTTTCAGAGATAAGAAGGGATTCTGCTTCCAATCTAACAAAACTGGATATAATAAATAAATACATAATAATATTTCATGCCTATACATTCATTAGCAGCTTAACACCAGTTATAGGGAGCATTGACGGACTACGAGTTATTACTATGCTCGTACTCATGGTGTAACTTAAGATTTTTGGCTGTCGGAGAAGAGAAACTACGAAAAACTATCCGGAACAGCAACCTTCGGATTAAATTTCAAAAACATGACATGATAGTTTTACCAGCGAACTTTGACAATGAAACGGCAAAATGCTGCTTTAATAAAATATAATTATTTGAAAAATGTTTACTAAACTAATTTTAAAAGTAAATAAATTTTGAACGTTTTTGAAATTTTAATTAATCATCGGTTTTTGTACAAAACTAAAGCAACCTTTTGTAAACATAATATTATTTATAAACCGATTGATCGAATATGTTATTCTTTTTGCTATGTAAAATAAATACCTGGGATGTCTTCTAGGATTTGCATAGTGGGACATAGAGGGCGCCTCTAATCAAATGACAGTACTAAAAATTAACCTCCATCTTTAGTTAATATAAATCCAAAGTTTCAGTGCGATACGTGTAGTGTTGTAGCTAAAACGAACTGTCAAAGTTGAAAAGTTAGTTGAAAAATGGAATTAAACCGAGAACATTTTCGCGGAATAATTTTTTATAATTTTCGAAGACAATTATCCCAACAAGAATGCCTCGCCGAGTTAGTTCCTGTTTTAGGCAATGAAACACCATATCAGTCAACAATTTTTCGTTGGTATGAAGAATTCAAACGTCGGCGGATCAGTCTTGGCGACGATCCAAGAGCAGGTTCATCAAAAACGGCAGTCACTCAGGAAAACGTCGATGCTGTGTGCAAGATCATCAGCGAAGATCGACATGTGACATATCACCAGATCGAAGCATTATTGGGGATTTCAAAGACCTTAATTCAAAAAATTTTGCATACAGAATAGTGTGTAAAAAAGTTAGTTTCCCATTGGATACCGCACCTGTTGACCGAAGAACAGAAAGCAGCTAGGGTGAATTGGTGTCAAGAAACTCTAGATCGCTTCAACGCCGGAAATTCTAGAAACGTGTACGACATTGTCAGTCGTGATGAATCTCGAATTTACTCATACGAGCCAGAAAATAAACGCCAGTCGTCTGTTTGGATGTTACAAGATGAAGAAAAGACGACAAAAGTCATCCGTTCTCGAAGTGTCTCCAAAAAGTCACGACATTTGTCTCGAAAGCAGGTTATGTAGCAGCAATTCTTCTACAAGATCAAAGAACTGTTACTGCAGATTGGTATACAACCATTTGTTTGCAGCAAGTCATCGCCGAGCTTCGAAAAACCAATCCCGAACGACGAATCATCCTCCACCAAGACAATACAATTGTTGGACCATCCTTCGTACAGTCTGGACCTAACTCCCAACGATTTCTTTACCTTTCCGAAAAACAAGAACGGACTGCATGGTCAAAGGTTCCAGCCGTCAGAAACAGCAGTCGATGCCTTCGAAAACGCAATTTTGACTGTACCAACAAACGAGTGGACCAACTGCTTTCAGAGTTGGTTTGGGTGCACGCAAAAGTGCATTAATCTTCGTGGAGAATACTTCGAAAAACAATGAAATCTTTAAAAGCTATCTACCGTTTTATTCCAGTTTTATATGCACAACTTAAAAGACAACCCACGTACGCTAGTTTTATTTAATTATAAAAGATTTTCAGAAATCGTACAGTTATGTTATTATATGATTCTTATTGCAAATTTAAGTTAAATCTAATCAATTAACACGGACACACCAAATTTTGTTAACCAATTTTAAGTCGCAAGCGATGTTGTATTTAGAAAGTTTTAAATATAAATATATAATTGCATTAATACATAAAAAAAAAACGACGCTAATTTTGTTCGATTATCTGGTTTTAAAGTAAAAGATACTTTTTTTATGTTTTATTTTACACGTTTCTAGATGGATACTGAGATATATTTAAAAATAATGTTTTATGTTCATGTATAGTACATAGCATATTGTAATAGTTATTGAAAATTATATAAAAAATGTAAATATTTATAACTTTTTTAAGATGCGATGTAAGTATTATATATATATATATATATATATATATATATATATATATAAAGGTGCTTCAAATTGCGCGGTTTTTTTAAGAATAAATAAGATATAGATGGCGCACTGAATTTATCTGGATATGTGGGCATTTAAAAAGTGTGATGTATGACATTTATAAAAATGGCTTCGTACACGGTACAACAACGCGTTCAAATTGATGAATTATTTTATAAAAATCAGCGTTCTGTGAAAAGAGTTTTTAGAAAATTACGTGAATTTTATGGTTTACATTATCGTCCATCTGAAAGCCCGGTTCCGTGGAAGATCAAAAAAGTGCAAAATACAGTTGTAGTGATCGTTCACAAGAAAATATTGGTTTAGTTCGTGAAAGTGTTGCTGAAGATCCTGAAATGTCCATTAGACGACGTTCACAACAACTTGGGACTTAGTGTGGACACGGCGTATTTTACCCAAGAATTTACCTCTGAATGCAAATAAGGTTCAAATAACACAGGGACTGAAGCCATTAGATCATTTAAAACGTCGCTCATTTGTCAATTTCATCAATGAACAACCAGCTGATTTTTCTCAAAAAATAATGTTTTCCAATGAGGCATATTTTGAACTTGGTGGCTATGTTAATAAACAAAATTGCCGTATCTGGGGTGAGGAAAATCCACGAATTATTTATGAGAAACCTATGCATCCTAAACGAGTTACTGTTTGGTCTGCATTATAGTCAGGTTGTGAAATTGGATCTTACTTTTTTGAAAATGCTGCTGGTGAAGCTGTAACTGTCAATGGTGATCGATATAGTCGGATGATAACCGAATTTTTGTGGCCTGAATGAATGAATATTGATCTACAGGATATGTGGTTTGAACAGGATGGCGCTACACCTCACTTTGCACACGAATCAATTGATTTATTGAGAGAAAAATTTCCTGGACGTGTAATCTCAAGAAACGGTGATGTTAATTGGCCACCAAGATCATGCGATTTGACACCGTTAGATTGTTTTCTTTGGGGTTATATGAAAAGTCAGGTTTATAAAAACAATCCACAATCAATTCCTGCTTTGAAAGATGTGTCATTGATGAGATAGAGCCTCAATTATGCCAGAATGTCATTGAAAATTTTAATAAAAGAGTGGACGTCTGTGGAGCTGCAAGAGGAGGCCATTTGGCAGATATTATTTTTCGCATATAAATGTCATAACTGATACTTCAATTACCAATAAAAAGTTTTTGAAAGTGAATGCAAATTATGTGTTTTATTTATTCTTTAAGAAAACCGCGAAGTTTGAAACATCTTTATATATGTATATATATATATATATATATATATATATATATATATATATATGTAAGTACATATAGTATATAATTTAATTAAGATAGTTAAATATACATATATGAGTTTTAGTATAATTATTTATCTAAATAAAAATATGGTTTACAAAATTTTCTTTTTTTTAACTTTTATAAGTAGCTGGTAAAGTTATTTAATTTATTCAGCTAAATACATGCTATCTGCTTCTGGGTTTCCGGGCTGGAACCGCGTCACTAATATATCTGCCGACGTTTCGTACCCATTTGTATGGGACATCTTCAGGAAAGAAACAACTGCACTGAAACAGTTTCAGTGCAGTAGTTCAGCCCTGAAGATGTCCCATACAAATGGGTACGAAACGTCGGCAGATATATTAGTGACGCGGTTCCAGCCCGGAAACCCAGAAGCAGATAGCATGGATCACGACCGCGGAAGTCTAAGTACCAAATTAGCTAAATACAATTTATAAATTCTGAAAATGGCCTATAGTTTTAATATATTATATGTTGGGTTTTTAATTTATGTAGTTTAAAATAGTTCAATACTTAATATTTAATATTTTCTCTTTTTATTATGTTTACGTACCCTGTGGTATATGCATGATGGCCACTGTAAATCCCGCCACCATATCGGCAGTTAAATAATCCTTCCATTTGTAGTGGCCCAACCATTCTAATGCCGGTACGCTCTTGAAAAGAATTTTCTTAGGGTTCTTGTTTTCGCAATTACTAAATACCTTTTGAACCACTGAAAAAAGAGGAAAGAAACAAATGAATACTATGAACAATAGATAATTTATGTGCTACTCTTCGTAGATCAGTATACATACAAAGTTCAGTTTTTTTACTGTTGAAATAGTTGAAAGAAAGCAATTTTGAGTATAGCAGGTTTTTACAATAAAATCTCCAAAGCGTGCTAGAATTTGTACAGGTGTTTCGATATTCGATTTACTTCATTATTAATGTTAACTTGTTAGAAAGGTTTAAAAGCTGTCTTAACATATTAACATCTAAAGTGAACGGTTCTTTATATGAAAACATGAACTACATAGTATACACGTTTACGCGCTAAAATGTCTTTGATGTTACAATGATACGTAACAGGTAAATATGGTGAAGAATGGAATTTAAAATAGAATTTCTGGGCAAAGATACAAAAATTCCTAAAACAATAAATGCATCAATCTACCTTGAATTAAACCCACTAAATATACGCATCGTAACTTGAAAAAAATGTAAAAGTAAATGGGACGTAATAGAATTACAAATAAGATGTAGGTAACAGCAATGAAGAAAATCATTTGCACAATAGAAGAAAGAATAAATATTCAAAACTTGTTACGTTGTCTGGTATTGACACTCTTGGGAAAATTATTCTAGATATAAATCTTCAGGATTAAATTTTAATAGCATCCACAAACGACAAATTTTAGACCGTTAAAAAATAATTAAATCATAAAAAAGGTCATCTAAAAAGCTATTAATGGTCGTGTAGTTATTAAAAATCTAAACTTAAATGAAGAAGTGGCCTTATTCATAGAAACTAATTTACAACAAAAGAATTTAATTTTCTAGCAAAATCAAACGCCATTCGTCATTTAGTTAGAAGTGTACATAGATATATGCAGACTCCGGTTAGTAAACCATAAGTCCTGAGTATAATTCAAAACCAATTCGAGACTAGATTATTTAAACATTAATTGAAATACGTATAACTTAATAAAATAAGATAAGTGTTAAAAGGAATCATTCGAATATTAATAACACTTTGTTTATTACGTATGTTTCAGGAATTCACTCTTCATCAGGAAAACTTGTATTATTAACGAACGATTTCTTTGTAGATTTTATCGTACCTTTTCGATACAGAAAAATAATGAAGAAACATTGCCTTCCTCTCTCGTATTTGAACCACATGCGAGATAGACGCGTTCTCGTTTTGTCGTTCAAATAGTTTCGTGTGTTCTACGAGAGAGGGCGGCAATGTTTTGCATTATTATTCTGTACTGAAAAGGTACGATAAACTCTATAAAGAAATCGTTCGTTAATAGCACAAGTTTACCTGATGAAGCGTGAATCACTGAAACATATGTACTAAACAAGGTGTTATTAATATTCGAATGATTCCTTTTAATATTCATCTATTTGGCAAATCGCCGAGATAGCAAGTGTCTGCCTACACATGCTCTGTTGTTAAACTTTGTTGCCGACACGCGAGATAGATGTATTTTCGTTGTCGTTCAAATACGTTCGTTTGTAGTACGAGAAAGGGATGCAATGTTTTTTCATTAATAAAAGGAGGTTAAGCAAATATAGCTTTGAAGAAATACTAACACTACTTAATGCAAATAACTCAGGTTTAGCGATCGATTTAAAAGATGTCTAGCAAAGCTATATTTATTTCAAACACAGGAGTAATATATGTACATAGTATAGGAATATCATCGATAAAAATTCATGATGCCAGTGAAAAGAAATCTTCGAGGTGAAAATCGCGTAACGGAAGGTTATCATTAGAAAAAAAAAATAGTTGTGGAAAACATAAAAGTGTTGACATGGTAAAATGACTTTATAAAAAAAATAAAGGAAAGTAAAATTCTAGCGAAACGATGTGTAAGATATAGACAAATAACAAAAAAGGTGCTACGACAATAACTCCAATAGGTAACAATAAGTGGTATTAAAAAATATGCAAAACATACGGTGCGTATTGAATAAGAAAACGAAAGGAAATAATGAAATGTACATGTACGAGGTATGATCATTTAATTCCCAGAATGACTCTCTTAAAAATATATGTGTGGAAATAATGTACACTAGTGGCTAATATCACCTTCAAAGCATTTCCTTTTTACGTCTATACACTGACTTAAACGTTCTCATTTCCGGAAATAACTCTTGAGTTCATTTTCTGGAATACTATTGAGCAGCAGGTATTATATTCTAGATATCAGTCATGTTAGAAAATCTTTCAAGACAGTTTCTAATTTTGGAAATAGACACAGAAGAAGTGAGGTTGGGTGAATAGACACGTTTATTTAATAAAACTTAATTATATGACAATACGTGTCCTAGAATCCGGTGCTCCGCCTGTGGCACTACACCGGAGGGTGAATAGACAGTAGGATCTTTCTGATCCAGTAAATGTCTTACAGAAAGTTCACCGTGGATTGGTGCATTGTCATGATGAGTAATCTATTTGTCAGTGCAGTTAAAATTAGCCTATCTGCTTCTCGATCAATCTGCAATTCTTTATTTTATATTTAATCGTCTGAATCTTATTATATAATTATTAGATTATTATATAATCTAGCATTCTTGTAACATTAACAACCGTCACTGTTGTTTTTAACTGTCTGCTTCTGGGATCATCCATCGCATAATGCCACTTATCTTTGAATCTCTTCAGACACGCAAATACATATAACGTTTCCACCAAATTTCATTTGCAACAATTGTAATGTTTCAGAAGGGTATTTTCACACAAAATTGAACATTAATACGTTGAATTACATTTCAATCGTCCGTTGTTACGCCAGTGTATACACGCATATATTTATTACCTTCGCAGTAGTTAAATAACAGCTTTATCAATTTGGAATTTGCACACGTTTAGTTCAAATATACAGAAATACGGATTTCGATGCAATTACGTCGCGGGCGAAATTACGCAGCTATTCCGGGAATTAAATTATTACAAATTACAACTCATATACAGGCCGGAAAGATTAAATAATTCCGAAAATAGGTTGATCATCGACGTCCCAATAAATCAGACATCGTTTCCTCTAAATGGATATAAGTAATAACCAGCCAACGAGGAAAACACAAATATATATTGCACATCTCATATGAATGTGAATTACTTTTTGATAGAAACATTTAAATATGAAATACTTAAAAATATAAATTCGGTGAATAAATCCAGAATAGTAATCGATAATATTACTTTGTTTACAGTAATGTATACCTCGTTGAATGAAAAAAATAATTTATTAGTTAGTTTAAGTCACTGACAACTATTTAATTAGCAACTTTATTGCACATCTTAAGTTAAAAAAATACACGCCTAGTTTTAATATATTCGAAATAATAAGTAATACACAATAATGGCAAAATGTGTTATCCTCGGAATAATTACATTTTTATGATGCGCAATTATCATCTTACGGCAAGAAACTCTGTAAATACATAGTTCATTTACCGACAAAACAAAATTATTGTTTATTATTGTAAAAATCGCGAAAATAAGAAAAGAAAAGCAATTAATATTTAATTATTTTACAGGCATTCTTGATTTTATATTGATAATATCCCTAAGCACCTTGATTTAAAGTAGCAATCGGCAGCAAAGATTATTCTAAAATTATATATTGTTTACATTTTTGATAACATTGGTATAATAACGTAAAAAGCTTAATGCACAGGTATACATATGTATTTCTATAAAGTACGAACATATACACTACCGGTCATATTTATTTGCCCACCCTTAGTTTTAGCCAAAATTATTAAACTATTAAGTGTGTACTGAAAATTTATTTATTGTACCAATACAATAGTGTAAAATAAACATAAAATAGTTACATTTTTCTTATATAAAAACTTGATCATTAATTATTATTAAATTTTACTCTCATCAATGTGCCCACCTTTATTTTTGATAATTTCGGCACATAGCCGCGGCATCCTTTCAATTAATTTTTGCAGTGTATCTTCTGTAATTTGTGCCCAGGCTTCTTGAAGTTGTTCCCACAGTACAGTGGTGGATGATAGAGCACGTTCTCGAACCTTCCGGTCCAATTCTTCCCGAAGAAGCTCTATTGGGTTCAGATCAGGACTTTGAGCTGGCCACACCATTATAGAGATTTGCCCTTGCTCTTCTAGTCGACGCAAGTAATCGCCACACAATCTAGAAGTGTGTTTCTGATCGTTGTCCTGTTGAAATACAAAGTTTTCGCCAAGAATCCTTAGTCCTGAAGGAACAGCGTTATTTTCTAAAATTTCCTTGTAGCCTTTTTCTAGAATTCCCTCAATTTTGACAAGATCGCCTACACATCTTCCACCAAAACACCCCCAAATTATTACTGAACCTCCTCCATGTTTTACGGTAGGCGCAATACATTCTGACAGTATTCTTTCTCCTGCGGATCTTCTTAACAATATTCGCCTTTTACTACCGAAAAGTTCAAGCTTCGATTCGTCTGTCCACAACACAATATTTCACTGATTAATCGTCCAATTCTTATGTTCTTTAGCCCAATTTAGTCGTTTTATCTTGTTTTGCTTTCGTAGTAGTGGTTTTCGCAGAGCAATTCTTCCGTATAAACCCGCTTGCCTTAACCTTCTCTGTACCGTGGACACACTAATTGGTTTAGCACGCGCTTTATTCATTTCAGCAGCAATTTCTGGTGCTGTTTTTCGTCTATCGAGTCTACTTATCCGTATTAGATGCCGGTCATCTGCAGATGTCGTCGCTTTGCGTCGTCCAAATCTTCTTTTGTTGGAAAATGTACCACTTTCTTCAAATTTTTTAACGTTATAATCAACGGTTCTGCGATTTAATCGTAATTCTTTTGCAATTTCGCGATTACTTTTACCCGTACGATGATAAGTAATTATCATAGCACGCATTTCAACAGATAATTCCTTCGTCTTCGGCATTGCATTAAAATATTCACAGTAAATCTCTATTTCACTGTTTCGCAATAAAAGATGAGCGATAACTGACATAAAATTCATTTTTCTTTTTGAATAACACATCCTAATATTGTAATTAGTTAGTACAATAACACAATATTGATAATACCTTTCGGAAATGCAGGTAAAACTGTTAATACTGTAGGGATTAGCCTATATAATATTTATGGTATTTTTCCAATTTATGACACCTTTACGATATATCATAAACAATTTAAGATTTTCGTAGAAATTCATATGGAATTACTTCCACTAATAATATTGTTGAATAATTATAATACAGATTTTTCGAAAGATAATCCGTATTTCAGGAAACACACAAAATTGGGGTGGGCAAATAAATATGACCGGTAGTGTACATACATAGATGTATTAAACAAAATTATGCAATTATAACCGTATACATATTTATTGCAATCTCAATCACGACCTTAATCTTTGATATAAAAATCGTTACTTTATTTATAATACTATAAAGATATTCGACTTCCATTTTAGTGTATTGCAAACTTATTGTAAATAATAAAACACCCAATAAGAACCAAAGTGATAATTTGTAAATAAAACTAAATAATTTCCATATTCAGCAAGAAATTAACTAAGACAGCGAAGGAAAATTTGTAATAACATAAGGAAAATAATAAATTGAATTCTTTAGATAAAGATATTTAACCTAATTTAATTGATTAGTTTATTAATGCATAGGTACTTCAGTAGTTTCAAATTATTATGTATTTCAGCCCTGAAACACTTTTGTAATCTAACAACTACTCATCCTACTTGCTTATTTACGCACATGCTATACATTTACGTCAGTTCTTACCAATTATTCATTTAAATTTACTTTTATTTATTTATTTTTTGGTATAAATTAAATTTTAATCAATTAATACTTTCTTGTTTCTTTTATTATTACGATTATTACGATTATACGTTAACTAAATTTAATTCAAATCGTAACAAATATTAAAATTAAAAGCTTCATTTGTAATGTAAGATGCTAAACGAAATATTTTCTTTCCTTAACAACGTTTAAGAATAGTAATTTGTACTCACACGACTTTTTAGATTTGTAATACTCCAATTCGTAATGCAACTGCTCCTGTTCGTACAACGGCCTCTCTATTTTGATCTGCTTACAGTTTTCAATCATTGTCGCGGGTCAACACACACTATTCTGATAAGACTCGACGAATAATTCGCTTTCAATATTTAGATATTCTCTTGCTCCAAATCGATCAGGTGTAACGATAAAAATTTCAGTTCAATACTCTTGCAAGAAGTCGTCGTGGTATGTCTTTAGATAACCGCACTTGTGTAGGTAGGTGTACTTGAACGGTGGCAACCGTTCTATGAAAATCGTGTGGCGTTCCCTGCCTTTTAAATTTCATCCAAGATAAACTTATTTAAACAGTCCTTTACCTTTTGTTTGTGTGTTATCATACGTGTGTTTACTTGCGAATATCCTCGCCCCACTATAACTATCTCTTAATAAATATTAGGTTATTAGTTTGTTTAAGATTTACAATTACGTTTCCTTTCTATTAGCTACTATAAATCATTAAAATATATGCCTTTTTTATTATCAACGTGCAATTAATTTTCCATATACATAAGATTATTATTACAGTACAGAACTTCATCAAGTGTTATTATTAGTAACAAAGTACCTTAAAAAGTATTAAGTTGTATATAATTACTTAATGAATATTATTATTCATCATCGAGTATGATGAAAATATAAGGTTTTCCAATAGGGATGATATGATTTTGAAGTGACATTCCGGCCATTTGTAATATGTCATGATCTGTCATTTGTTTTTCATTGTATTCAGTAGTGTTTACAATTTCATCATGGAGAACAACGTTTACGAATTATTCAGTTTTATTATCAAAATAATCGTTCTCCAATTGCAACTTTTCGTGCGCTTTTGCCATTTTATGGTCGTAATAATCGTCCAAGTGTGCTCGCTATTCGTCGAATTGTTAAAAATTTTGAGGTTACATTTTCTTTACGTAATTTTCAAGTGCCAATAAGACAAAGAACCGCTCGAAGTAATGCAAATATTGCTGCCGTTCAGGCAAGTGTTACTGAAGACCGTAATTTGTCGATTCCAAGACGTTCTCAACAATTGCGACTGTCTCAAACCACAACCTGGCGGATTTTGAGAAAGGATTTGGGTTTGCATCCCTATAAAATTGTTCTCACTCTAGAACTGAAGCCATTGGACCACCGTAAACGTCGCGAATTTGCTGATTTTGCCTTGGAACAACTTGAAAACGATAACGATTTTTTTAAGAGAATCATTTTCTCTGATGAGGCTCACTTTCATCTAGATGGCGTGGTAAATAAACAAAACTGTCGATTCTGGTGCGAAGAAAATCCACAAATTATTTATGAAAAACCATTACATTCACCTAGATTGACAGTTTGATGTGGTTTTTGGTATGGTGGAATCATCGGTCCGTACTTCTTTCAAAATGAAGCTGGTAACACCGTTACTGTCAATGGAGAGCGGTATAGATTGATGATAACCAACTTTTTATGGTCGACATTGGAAGAAGTTGATCTTGACAACATTTGGTTCCAACAAGACGGGGCTGCGTGCCACACAGCAAATGCAATAGAATTATTGCGAGAAAAGTTTGGAGATTCGATTATTTCAAGAAATTGTGATATTGAATGGCCTCCAAGAAGTTGTGATATAACACCATTAGACTATTTCTTGTGGGGCTATTTGAAGTCATTGGTCTATCGAAATAAACCAGACTCTCTTCATGCTTTACAAGTCAATATTGAATATGCCATTCATGACATACGACTAGATTCAGTGGAAAAAGTGCTCGAAAATTGGCTTCATCGAATTCGTTCCTGCAGAAGAAGTCGTGGAGGCCATTTGAATGACGTTTTACTTAGAACTTAGTTGTATCGATTGTACTTCACATTAAATAAAAAACTTTTGAATTTTCTTAATAATAAGTGTGTGAAATCATATCACTCTTATTGGAAAACCTGTTATATCATTTAAAGAAAATCCAGTTTGAACTTAATTTACAGTACTCCAAAGTTTTTAAATGTTTTCAAACAAAGTTAATTTTTTTCTAAAGTCAAACATTGCATGGTAATACTGTGTTCGATTTTGTGAATTGTTCAGAGTCACTCCACGTAACAGAACAAGAATTAATGCGAAAGTTAGCTAAACTAAGGACGCCTTGGAAAATGTCTTAAAGGCAGTCCCAAATGGTAGTGTAATGTAACCAGATCATTTAACTTTTACCTTACCCTCTTCAACAAAGTTAAATCTCGATATACGAGGGTGGTCCCATTAGTACCCGGCCTGACCTAGAGATGGCGGTAGTTGTTTGAAAAATATCACAGTATTAGAAAGTACAAAATCTATAAAGCATATGTTGCAAGTTTGAAGACGCAACGTTGTTTGGTATTTGTTTGGCAGCCATCAATAGCGAACGTTTTCAGTGAATTTGTAAAAATGGAGAAAATTGGTCATCGTTACGTGATACAATACTTTTAGGTCTTAGATGTTTCAATCGAGTGTTTAACGAAGTTTCGCAGCAACGATGCAGAATTTTTGCGCTGTTTCAAAACCATAGATGAAGCATGGGTCCATCATTTCACACCCGAGACAAAAGAACAATCGAAACAATGGATTCAAAAGGGAAAACCGATTCCAAAGAAGGCGAAGACCGTTTCATCTGCAGGCAAGGTCATGGCATCGGTGTTTTGGGATGCACATGGAATAATTTTCACTGACTATCTTGATAAAAGAAAAACTGTCAACGGCAAGTATTATGCGAACTTATTGCAACGTTTGAGCAAAGAAATCAAGCAAAAACTGCCGCATTTGGCTAAGAAGAAAGTGTTGTTTCATCAAGACAATGTACCAGCTCACAAATCTGTTATTGCAATCGCCAAAATTAATGAATTAAAGTTTGAATTGCACGCTATTCGCCAGATTTAGCCCTCTCATATTATTTTCTGTTCCCAAACTTGAAAAAATGGCTCAGTGGTCAAAGATTTTCCAACGATGAAAAAGTGTTGTCGGCAGTCAGTGGCTATTTTGAGAAGCAAGACAGTTCTTATTATAAAAAGTGTATCGAAATTATTGAACATCGCTGGGAAAAGTATATAGAGCTGAAAGGAGATTATATTGAAAAATAAATATATTTCTTTCCAAAATTTTTGTGTTTTCTTTGTTGGGTCGCATAGTTCTGGGACCAGTCTCGTACTATGCGTCGAACTGTCAATGGAAAACCTGTGTCCTCAAAAGAAGAAGAAAATGAAATGTTTCGAAATATTTTGACAGTAGCGAGAATGTTTTATGAACTAATCTCTTTCCAGTTCAGGCTTACGAGAGAAGCATTGAGGAAATCAATATATCAAGTTATCATGAATCGTTTAACGCCAGAACTACGCTATATATAAATCTGTTCGCGAAGTTCACAGAGCACTTCGTCCATTTTACAGTCAACATAATCGGCCTAGTGAGCAAGCAATTCGTGCAGTTATTGATCGTTTTGGCACTAGTTTTACCCTTCTCGATTCAAAACCATCAACAAGACAAAGAAATCTGCGTACCGACGAGAACATTGCTGCTGTAACGCGAAGTATTGAAGAAGACACCGAAATGTCGATTCATCGTCGCTCTCAACTTATTGGCCTTAGTCCTTCGACTACGTGGAAAATTTTACGTAAGGATCTTGGCTTACGTGCCTATAAAATACAGCTCGTGCAAGAATTGAAGCCAAACGACCATCGTTTGCGTCGCATTTTTGCTGATTGGGCTCATTTGAAACTGGCCGAAGATGGGCATTTTTATCAAAGAATTGTGTTTAGTGATGAAGCTCATTCTGATTAAATATCTACGTCATAAGCAAAATTGTCGTATTTGGAGCGAAGACAATCCACAAGTCGTTAGCGAATCACCATTACATCCATTAAAATTGACTGTTTGGTGCGGTTTACACGCTGGCGGCATCATCGGTCCTTATTTCTTTCGAAATGAGGAAGGAGCTGCCGTTACGGTGAATGGCGAGCGCTATCGAGCCATACTGCTAAACATCGATGACATTTGGTTTCAACAAGACGACGCAACTTGTCATACAGCGCGCTTAAGAATCGATTTATTGCAAAATCAATTTGGTGACAACTTTATTTCCAGAAGTGGTCCTGTTCACTGGCCCTCTTGTTCGTGCGATTTAACGCTTCTGGATTACTTTTTATGGGGCTATGTTAAGTCATTGGTTCATGTCGACGAACCAGCAACTCTTGAAGCATTGGAAGTCAATATTTAAGCCACCATTCACGTCATACGGCCAGATTTATTGGAAAAAGTAGTCGAAAAGTTGACTGATCGAATGGACCATGTAACTCGTAGCCGTGGCGGACATATGGCGGAAATCATATTTAAAAAATAAATTCCATGAAATTATCTACCAGATTATAATAAAAAAATGTCATTCCAACAATATTTCTGTCTTGTATTATCATTTTAACTTGCATATATCTACATATACGTGTATATCTAAAATAGCAACTACATTTATTTAAATAAAAATCGTATTCATTGTATAAAGTAGATTACAGATACTATTTTCACAGATTAGATGGTTTTTCCAAAAACAATAAATAATCTCCATACTAATGTAGCATGTGAAAGTCGTAAAATAACACTTGGATTTGAAACACACTTATATAAAATTTAATATTGCATTGAAAAGTAAATTCTAGCGCTCAAAATCTGTAACTCAAACAATTAGAGTACACATTGTAAATAAAATAATCTTGGATTGAAAAGTTTAATTTTATAGAAATGAAATCAATGAAAACAGTATATTGTTACAAACTTAATGAAATAAATTGGTTAAACACGTCCATTTCATAAAGTTCCTAATAATTTTTTCATGTCTTTTTTAAGAAATATGTCTATATATGTATATGTAAATCAAATCGTATAATTCAAAAAAACATTACTTTGAAATCTAGTAACTTATTGCGTCAGCTTCAGCTTTGGAACATTACAAAATTAAATTGAAAAATAAACATTACGAATATATATTCAATTTATTAATACTTAACAACACATTTTTTCCCAGGAAGTTTTGTTGGATGATAATAAAGGTGGGTAACTTTATAAAGACGACAGTGGCGCACGCCGTAAACTCAAACTCAAAAGTTGGTGTTCATCTTAAAATGTAATTTTGTAATTGCAATACACGGAATAAAATAATTTCTTAAATCAATAAATATCTTCTGGACGAAATTTCTTTAGATCAAATATATGTGTATTATGTAAAAAGCATTTGTTAAATTCAGAATTATTTGCGTTCGTTCATCTTTATGTTTTAAGCAAAGTGTTTTTCAACTTCTTTTCACACAAACGTAAGCAATCTTGAATTTAATAAATATTGGGTTGGCAACTAAGTACTTTCGGTTTTATAGTATAAAATAAAACACTTTTTTTTTAAACAAAGAATAGCTTTTAATCAATTATGTATTTTCCATTTTGCTCAATGACCCATCTTTCTTTCAGCTGCATTATTCCGCGCTCATAAAATTTCTGGTCCTTATCAGCAAAAAAGTGAACCAGGTGCGAGTGAAGGTCATCGTCATTTGTAAAAGTTTCACCATTCAATGAATTCTGCAAGCTTCGAAATAAATGGTAATCAGATGGTGCTAGGTCAGGGCTGTATCGGGGATGTGGCATCACTTCCCAGCCAAGCTCCAATAGTTTCCCACGAGTTGCCAAAGATGTGTGAGGCCTTGCATTATCTTGGTGGAAAACTACACCTTTCCGATTTGACAATTTTGGCCGTTTTTCTTTGATTGCTTCATCCAGTTTTATTAATTGTTGACAGTAAACATCAGAATTGATCGTTTGGTTCCTTGGAAGCAGCTCAAAAAACACAACATCTTTGTAATCCCACCAAACTGACAGCATGATCTTTTTTGGATGCAATTCTGCTTTCGATATGGTTTAAGCTGGTTTATCGTGTTTGCTCCATGAACGTTTTCGAACTATGTTACTGTACAGGACCCATTTTTCATCACCAGTGATGATTCTTTTTAAGAAAGGGTCGGTTTCATTTCGTCTAAGGTGCATATCGCAAAAGTTGATTCTTTGTGTTAAATGAATTTCTTTCAATTCGTGAGGTACCCAAATATCAAGCTTCTTAACTAGCCCAAGACATTTTAAATGTGTTTCAATTGTTGTGTGCGATACATGTAGCCTCTCCGCAACCTCTCGAACAGTTATATGACGATCCTCTTCAATTATGACTTTAATTTGGTCATCATCAACTTCAGTAGGCCGACCAGAACGTTGCTCATCTCTGAGGGAAAAATCTCCAGAACGGAATTTTTTATACCAATTCTGACACGTGCACTCTGTTCAGCAATTAGCACCATAAACTTCACATATCTTTTTGTGAGCCGTAGCAGCTTTCTTTCCTTTACGGAAATAAAATAGTAAAATATGTCGAAAATGTTCGTTTCTGCACTCCATTTAAAATTAACCCACAACTAATAGCTTTAATAAAAATCACGCACTACTTGCTTCTGAACTTACGTCAATGTGACTAGTATCACGCGACAAACGGTAAAGTACAGCACTAACATACGTTATACAAAAAATAAAGCAATGCTCTCTATACTTATCACATAAAAGATACTTACATTTCATCCAAAGAAATATTGTGAAAGAGATATTTATTTTTGAATTAAATAAAGATATTTTATTCTGCATGTAATGTAGGTATTATTGATCGCAATGTATCCAATTGCAAAACATCATATTAATACCAAAATTAATATATTACTTTGAGCTCGCAACATGCACAAATGGCTCCCCTATGATATCACTCATTATAGTAATAATGCATGATTCTTTATTATTAGAGTGATTTGTTTCAACTACATAAAAATTTCTAATTTTAAGTGTCCTCCTTCTCCTGAATATCTTATGATTTATGCTTTAAACAATTATTGCATTGTTTTCATGGATTTGAACTACTTTATTTGCAAGAAAAGGCGGTTTTAATTAATGCTTCATGAAAATGTAGTTACATTACCATCACATTAAAAAACAAAAAGAAGAAATCTTTAATTCAAAAGGTGTGCAGACTGTACTTTGATGAAGAAGATAAAATTAAAACATGACAGAATCATATATTGCGCTAGTTGTGATTATTGTTTACAGAGACTATTAGAAAGCACATTTATCGGTAGTGTTGCCAATACCAAGGGCTTGAAGAAAATTAATAGATCATCCCACCAATTGTTACTTTTTCTGTGACTTAAATATCCAAATTTTTGTCAAAATTAAAGCATTCCATGAAGTATTCTTTTGTACTTCATGATAATGCTTTACCAATCTTAAACCACAAACAAAAAATAGAACTTGGAAGGATTGTAAGAGTCATTAGGTAAGCGTTTTATTAATGGGTTTTCCTCTTGCCTTTAAATGAATGTAGATTATATTCCAAGAGAAAAAAGTAATCTTTTTTTATTTATATCCATTTAAGATTTATATCGGGTGGGCCATCCATCGGTTTAAATTTGAACCACCGGTTATTTTCAATCTGACAATACTTATGTCATTCTATTCTGTCACAAAATTCAATATATTATCTCCACTGAACGAAATGAATCGATTTACGCTTGAGCAACGTTGGCATTTATTGGAAATTTATTTCCAAAGCAAAGACAATTGGTCGGAAATTGCACGAAAATGTCGTATAAAATTTGGTCGCAGAGAAGGACCAACAGTGCCTGGTATACGCAAGTTTATTGCTAAAATTTGTGAAACTGGTTTCATTGTTGATGTGCCAAAACGTGAGCGTGCTCGTACAGTGCGTACACCCGAAAATATCGAAGCTGTGACTGAGAGTGTGCGTGAGAATCCATCAACATCGACTCTTCATCGTTCTCAAGAAGTGAACATTTCACGCACCAGTTTACGTCGAATTTTGCAAAAAGATCTCGGTATGACGCCTTACAAAGTTCGATTGGTTCAAGCTTCGATTTCGCTTCGCTAGATAGGCCAACGAGAAACTGCACGATAATGTCGATTTTGTCAAAAAAATCTTTTCGGATGAAGCTCATTTTCATCTTGGTGGGTACGTTAACAAGCAAAATTGCCGTATTTGGGGCTCAGAAAACCCACACGTGGTCTTACAGAAGCCAATGCATCCACTACGAGTGACTGTTTGGTGCAGCTTATGGAGCGCACGCATCATTGGGCCATATTTCTTTGAAAATGAAGACGGCGCAACCATTACGGTCAATGGAGACACCTATCCCACCATTGTAACCGATTTTTTTGTGTCCGCTCTTCATGGTATTGATGTGAACGATGTTTGGTTTCAACAGGATGGTGTAACTTGCCACATATCTCATGCTACAATCGATTTATTGCGTCAAACGTTCGGTGGCCGTTTAATTAGCCGAAATGGTGATGTCAATTGGCCGCCAAGAAGCTGCGATTTGACACCGTTGGACCATTTTCTGTGGGGCGCCGTTAGAGACAAGTGTTATGCCGACAAACCAGAGACAATTGAGCATTTGAAGGCCAACATTCGTGATGCCATTGCCGAGATACGACCCCATACACTCGAAAAAGTGCTCGAAAACTGGTCCGACCGAATTGGGTACTGTGCGGCCAGCCGCGGCAGCCACTTGAATGAAATAATATTCCATCTCTAACCGGAATAATTGTACTTCACAACAGAAAAATAAATTTGGCAAAATTTCAAACCATTTTTGTTTTATTGCATTTTTAAATTTAAACTTTTAAATGGCACCCGCTATATAATATATATATATATATATATATATATTCTTTATATATATATATATATATATGTATATAATTCAATCCAGTATAATCGACTATTTTTTTGATAAAGCAAAAAATTCTTTGTCATCTAGTGTAATTAATACGCATATTTATTGTATCATTAAACGTTATTTTTCGGAATCAAATAATTTTGGAATACATAATTTTAAATAGATATAACACATGTACATGCTTTGATTAATAATCGATTTATCTCATAGGTTCCTTGACAACTGCTTTCGTATATTCTGAACATATTTTATTGACGTGAATTATGGTTTCGATGAATATGCATGCACAATATATTTTTAATTCGAATTAAGTATTACATCCACAATTGCGTCATCAATAGATAGAATTTAGTCGTTTCATAACAAAGCCAAATTAATAAATGATACACTTTACCAAAGGTCAATCTTAGTGAATTGTAAATAACGTTAAAATATTGGAATAATCGTTATAACGAATGGATAGAAAATGTATTCTATTAGAAATGAAGATTTTAATAAAATAAGTTTCGCTTTTTAAATATAAACTAAGCAATAGTTGAATAAAAAGTAGATTATGTACAGTAGTGAAATCAAGCTGAATTACAGAATTACCTGCCTAGTAGGTCAATCATTTAGTAACGCTTTAACGGTAAAATATATTCTTCAATAGATTTAGTCTAATAAATTTCTTCTTTCTTAATTCTGCCCATAATACACGCAAAGACTTTTTAGCATATTTGGATCGCCTTGCATGTTTATACATATATATATATATATATATATATATATATATATATATATATATATACACATCTTCCCAAACATTTTTATGATAATAATAATATTTGCGGTTGTTGTCATATTATACAGTCTGTCGCAGAGAAAACCGAACTTTTTTAAAATAAAAACAATAACTTACTATTTTTGTAAAATTCATTTTTTTTATTCAAAGTAGTCGCCTTCGGCTTCAATACAATCTTTTGCACGGTCAATTAACATGTCAAATGAATTTTTAAGTTCATCTTTAGAGATGTCCTCCAAGATCGCTGTCGACGCCCCTTTAATGGCTTCGACGTTGGCATAACGCTGTCCTTTCATAGGCAAATGTAGTTTGGAGAATAGATAGAAATCACAGGGGGGCCAAATCCGGTGAATGGTTGATGGTTAAAATGCCATTTGTAATTAGAAAATCGAGTGATGAGGTGGTACATTATTATGTAACAAACGCCAGCTACCATTTTCACGATATTGAGAGCGCATATGACGAATACGCACCAAAAGACGCCTAATAACACCAAGATAATATGCAGCATTGACTGTTTGACTAGTTCGTACAAACTCTTTGTGCACTTTCCCTTTCGAATCATAGAAACAAAATCAACATTGTCTTCACTTTTGACTTCTCCAAACGGGTTTTTTGCGGTCTTTCTTCGTTTGGATACTTCCATTTCGAGCTTTGATGCTTGGTCTCTGGATCATATTGGAAATACCACGTCTCATAGCCAGTTACAATAGAATATCTAAAGTTTTCATCCTTTTTTGAGTCTTTAATCAAGTCTGTACAATGTTGAATTCAGTTAGCTCGTGTGGTACAAACCTTCTACAAATCTTTCTCTGTCCCAAATGCTGTATCAAAATGCGATGAATTGAATCTTTGGAAATATTTAATACAATTCCCACGTATCACAATGGGGATTTCGGCTCATTTCTGATAAATTCACGAACACAGATTTTTTTATACCAGGATGTTCATTGTCATTTACGTCCGTACGACCGTCTTTAAATCGTTTATACCACTCATACATACTCGTACGAGATGAACACGCATCACCATACACTTGTTTCATCAAATTAAACGATTTGCCGAGTTTGAAACAGAACTTGATATTTGCTCCTTGTTCAAAATTCATTTTACGACCAATGCCAAATACGCACTGTTACTTTATACGCAATTTCTCTGCTTCTAATGATGCAAATGTCATGATATTTTGATATAACATTGGTGAAAGATCTATCTTACAGACACATATTTTTTTCTAATAGATGGCGCCACTAAAAATTACTATTTTAAAAAAGTTCGGTGTTCTCTACGGCAGACTGTGTATGCAATACATTTAGATGTCCAGAGAACCGACCGATTATTTACAAAGGTGGGTTAACACGTTCTTGTTAAGTTATTATTGCACTATATACAGATCGTTCGATAAATAGCTTCCATTGCTGTAGAAGCTTAACCAGCAGTTTTAACTCCGACAAAGTCATATGTTATTAAAATGGATAATTTGTACTTTAATTTGATGGAATTAAAAATCTATTTCATGAAGTCATGTAATTGTAATGACTTTATCAATCATTTTTTAAAATTTCAGTATGTTTTCCTACATAAACTGTTAAGTAATGTTATGTTATTTTCGCCCACATGCACACTAAGTGTGTTTCTTTACAAATTTTTGAAGTAATTAGCAAAGAAAATTGCATAGTTGCGAGTGGAAGGTTAATAAAAAGCTATTTTTTGGTAATTAAGAATAAGGAAGCTGTATTTAATATAATGTCAAAATAGTTTGTGACAGTTTTTAAACTCCTGTTATGTATTTTTTACCCAGTTTTTCTTTTGTTAAATTTTTCAAATAAATTCACACGAAATATGAATACTTTTGATGAACTTATCGGTACGTTTGAAGTTTATTTTGAACGCAGAAGAAATAGTTAGTTAGGGTGTGCCAAAAAGTTTTGAATTGGGCACTCTATTATTTAATATATACCTAAATGATCCTCTTGAAATTCTGGATACCAATGTTTTGTCTTCAAAGGGGATTTAACTTTGGAGATCGAGCAGGCTGTAAGTGAAGTCAATCTTTTCTATTCAGAATGTTGTGGGAAATACAAAAAACGAATATCTGAAAATTTCTTGTATTCGATGGTTCCAACGCAGTACACCATAGTATTACTTAAAACGCTTTATCACCTTGTATCTTCGAAATAAATCGTCTTTCCGAAAATTACCCGATGACAAAAAGAATGTAAAAATAGCCCAAGGAATAATATATCCTTGAATTTTTGTCGCATATTGAGTAAACAGATTATATTTTCATTTTTATTTAACAAAACACAATTTTCTTGTCTGTCGTTCGATTGTTTATAACGTACATACATGTATCGATGAATAATTAAAAAAAACACCATTAATGTTTCAGTTGTACTTGTGTAGATCTATACAAGTTGAACTAAAATATTAATGGTGTTTTTCTATAAAAAAAATATAAATTAAAAAAGCATAAAATTTAATTTTATACACATACGTATGTACGTCTGATAATTGTTTACTATTTTAAACAGTCACTATGATTTAAAATCATTTAAATTAAATATAACAACAAAAAAGGGAGGCGATGTTTTTTCGCAACAACAAACGTTTCGAACCTGATCTCTACTATTTTGTGACATAATTCGCAACCCCAGAAACACTCAAAACAATAAAAAAAGTCGCTACGATTACTAATACAGCAGTCTAAAGCTATTGAAACTATTTTGTAAGCGTGGTGCTCTTGTAGCATGCTTAGTAGTAAGCTACAAAAGTAGCACGCATGCTGCTGTTTGTAGCATCCTTAGTACTATGTAGAAGAATCGAAGAAAGGTATGTATATACACCCAGGTATACATTGATGCTTGTATCAGGTTGTTACAAATGTAATGTCCGTTTTTTCCTTCAGTCTGAACTGAATCGCACCTCTGTGAAGACGTGCATGTTTTTGGTGAAAATTATTAGTGTATTTGTAGAAAAGGCTATTTATTTTGAAGTGTGTACCTGTTCCATTTCTTGGAAAGATTAATACACCTGTCCTTGTCTCGCCTATGGAAATGCTGTCGGCAAGAGATATTCGGGCAATTTACCTCTTTCAATTTAAAAAGGGACTAAATGCAGCTGCAGCAACGCGAGAAATTAATCAGACGTTCGGTGAAACCACGTGTAATGAACGCACATTACGGCAATGGTTTAAAAAATTCATCGAGGGAAATTTTGATTCGGAAAATGAGCCTCGCGGATATGCCCGTAGCACCGTTAATGACGACGAGCTGCGTGTAGAAGTTGAAAGTAATCCGTCGACAACAGTGCGTAGCCTTGCAGAAACATTACAAGTGTCCATTGCCACCATTAGTCGTCACCTTTCTTCCATTGGCAAAGTGAAGAAACTCGATCGATGGGTGCCGCACCAATTAACGGAAGCCAATAAGCTCCGTCGATTAGAGGTGACTACCTCTTTGGCTAATCGACAGAAAGTTGAACCGTTTCTTCATCGAGTGGTAACGTGTGACGAAAAGTGGATACTTTATGATAATCGAAGACGGTCAGCACAATGGTTAGATCGAGGTGAAGCACCAAGACAGCATGCACGAGCATCACTTCACCCGCGAAAGATTATGGTGACTGTATGGTGGACCAGTAAGGGTATTATTCACTATTCATTTTTGCAACCTGGTGAAACCATCACGGCAGCGTCCTATTGTGCCGAACTGGAAACTATTCATGGAAAATTGAGCCGCTTGCAGCCCTCACTAGTCAATAGACATGGACCCATACTTCTTCATGATAATGCAAGACCTCATGTTGCACGACAGACAATCCAAAAACTTTCGGAATTTGGTTACGAAATTCTCCCTCACCCACCTTATTCACCTGACCTTTCGCCAACTGATTTTCATTTTTTCCGAAGTTTAGACAATCACTTAAAAAATAGGGACTTTCCTGACCGGGAGTCTGTAATAGCAGTGTTTGAGCAATATGTGAGCCGTCAAAACCTAGATTTCTTTTCAAAGGGAATTTTTCAGCTCCCAGGTCGTTGGCAACAAACTATTGATGTAAATGGAGACTATTTTGCAGAATAAATATTTATATTTTTTTAAATTTAGACTTTTTTTTATTCCTTACAAAATCGGACATTTCATATGTAACAACCTGATATATTGTTACAACCATCATTAAAGAATGGACACATTGTATTAGAGAAACATATTAGTCAGCATATAATAATATGAATAAGTATTGAACCATCCCAAAAGTGCCCAAAATAATTAACCACAATCAGAGTGCTGTTGATCCGGGTATATAATTTCTATCCAATTGTATAGGTCTGCAAAAAATACTTTTTAAAAATTATTTTAACTTTAGTCACTTCTTTTGTATGTTTTTCAGTGCTGTATTCAAAAACGAAGACCGTTTTTGTCTATAATTTAGGGTTTTCTCACAAAAAACAGATGCATTTTAGGAATAGTAAGTCAAATCATTCAGTTTTACAAATTTTGGGTTGTTTTAATGAAAATGTTTGGCTACTTACGATTTTACATTTTATTAAAATCGTAAGTAACCAAACATTTTTCATAACAACAACCTAAAATTAGTAAAACTGAATGATCTTGTTTAATAGTCCTTGTAGTATAGTTTTCTCTTCCCATCAAAACTTCGTTTTGTGCTTCTTCTGCTGTAGGATCGTTAGGGACCGAAGAAAGGCTTGACAGCTACTCAGTGTTACCACCCAAACAATTTAATATTTCCCACGACCAATCTAAGCCTAATAAATATTCAGATTAAACACTCTGATGCTTGCTTGCCTAAAACGCATATTTGTTGATAATTTCAAGTGAAATTTGTTACCGAATTGTGCGTGATGGAATTTTTTAATTATTTTATTCCGCAATCAGGAAACAAACAATACAGAAAACTATAAAAATCACTAACTATAGTTTAAACAATTTTTCCATTGCAGGCCTGTGTTATTAATTTATCAACCTTT
This sequence comes from Dermolepida albohirtum, assembly GCA_031893035.1. Classification (NCBI taxonomy): domain Eukaryota; kingdom Metazoa; phylum Arthropoda; class Insecta; order Coleoptera; family Scarabaeidae; genus Dermolepida; species Dermolepida albohirtum. The sequence goes on along the minus strand of JAVIWB010000192.1, from coordinate 79,077 downwards.
TGTTATTTAAAGTGTAGTATAAATTCTTTAATATAATAAACATTATTATTAAATTTATTAAATCTTGCAATCTACGATCCTGCCATAAAGTGAACAAACATAATTACAAAGGAATTATAATAGAGTTCAATTCAAACTGAAAGAATAAGAAATGCTACGAAATATACAGAAAAGATAAATCAAAAAGTAAAATTCATTCATCGACTTCAGAGAGCTCTACCTAAAACTAAATTGCCCTGGTGTCAGAATTAGTTAGCGATATATACTGTGCCTTCGTAACACGACGCAGTAAATGAATGTTAAAAGGAATCATTCAAATATTAATAACACCCTGTTTACTACATATGTTTCAGAGATTCACTCGTCATCAGGTAAACTTGTGTTGTTAACGAACGATTCCTTTGTAGGATTTATCGTAACTTTTCGATACAGAAAAATAATGAAAAAATATTGCCGCCCTCTCTCGTATATGTATAGAACGGTAGAATACGAACGCGTCTATCTCGCATGTCGGCAACAAAGTTGCCAGAGCATATGTAGACAGACATTTGTTATCTTGGCGATTTGCCCAATAGATGAATGTTAAAATGAATCATTCAAATATTAGTAATACTCTGTTTACTGCTTATGTTTCAGGGATTCACCCTTCATCAGGTAAACTTGTGTTATTAACGAACGATTCCTTTGTAGCGTTTATTGTACCTTTTCAACACAGGAAAGTAATGAAAAAAACATTATCTCCTGCTCTCGTACAACACACGAATCTATTGAACGACAGAACGAGAACGCATCTGTCTCGCATGTCGGCAACGAAGTTGCCAGAGCATATGTAGACAGACATTTGTTATCTTGCCGATTTACCAAATAGATGAATGTTAAAATGAATCATTGAAATATTAATAACACCTTGTTTACTACATATGTTTCAGGGATTCACCCTTCATCAGGTAAACTTGCGTTATTAACGAACGATTCCTTTGTAGCGTTTATTGGACCTTTTCAACACAGAAAAGTAATGAAAAAAAACATTATCTCTCTCTCTCGTACAACACACGAATCTATTGAACGACAGAACGAGAACGCGTCTATCTCGCATGTCGGCAACAAAGCCAGAGCGTTCTTAAAGCAGTAGACTTATTAATTTAGTACGTAGACTTCCGCGGTCGTGGTCCATGCTATCTGCTTCTGGGTGAGTTTCAGTGCAGTAGTTCAGCCCTGAAGATGTCCCATACAAATGGGTACGAAACGTCGGCAGATATACTAGTGACGCAGTTCCAGCCCGGAAACCCAGAAGCAGATAGCATGGACAGTAGACTTATTATTTGTAATACAAGTTAGGACTGGACTAAACATTTCTCCAGCTTTCGAAATAGTTTATAATTTCGCCATTAATGATAAATATCAATGTAAATTATCTATTATTCAATTATTTGTGTTAGGTTAGATTCTTCAGGAGGTTTAACGAACTTCAAATACTATAAAGATTTGCCGATGTTACTAAAACTTAGTTAACTAATAACAAAAAAAGTATTTCCGATAATTTATTGACTCAAAATGGTATTATTTTACGTCCGTGATATGAACTTGAAACTTTGCAATCGGAAATATTCATTCATAATATTTTATCAGAGCTCATAACAAGAGGTATAGATATTCAAATTTTCCACTGGCCATAATCAATATTGATCTGGATGAAACAGTGATTAGCAACGTGACACCTAAGCTAATCTTTAACTAATATCAATATGTATTCTATAAATGTTAGCGCAGGTCCAATATTTAAATTTTAATTATTTGATATTTGTTATTTCTGTTTGTATATTAAACAAAAGGCTCGCGATCTTCATTAGTAATCCAAACATGTTTGCATAAGCTTCCAGTAGCATGGTGTACAAATACATTTAACTTGTGTAATAAGTGTTTATAAGTTTAAATTTATTTTGATACTACTTCTGCATTGAGTTATCTTTTAAGTGAATCAGTTTCAATGATATTCGTGTCATTAAAACAAAATGTAACTATGTACTAAGAAATTACAAATTATATCAAAGAAAAATGCTTATTACCTTTAATCTAAAACGATAAATCAAGGAATAGAACCTAAAAAGTTACATTAACAAAAATAATTTCTGGAAAACAGATCTAGCAATAAATGTGTGAAGAAAGATACATAATGTTCATCACTTAAACGGCTAACTTTTTAATAAAATGAATGATAAATGGGACACTATCCATTACCTTCAATCATTTTGCCTAACATCTATTAACCTATTTACTATTCCTCTTTTCGGTGTAATGTAGATAGGTTCAACTTTCATCACCTGTTACGTTATAAATTTAGTAAAAATTATTTGCAGTACTGATACAATTTGCCATTTCATCTAATATCGGGTTTTTCAAAGACATAACAATTTTGTATTTAAATATTAGGTGCGCCACTAATTTCTCGCTGTTTTTTTGATGAAAATGCAACTTTATTGTGAAAAAATGTTTACAAATGAATCATTCAAAATATTGCCCATCGCTAGCGACAACTTTTTCCCATCTTTCTGGCAGAGGTCGAATACCGTCACGGTAGAAGTGTCTTTTGAGGCTATCCACGAATCAAGCCATTTTGAGATGTCTTCATATGAGTGGAACTGCTGATTAGTCAGACCATGTGCCATCGAACGGAACAAGTAATAATCGGACGGCGCAATATCTGGGGAATATGGCGGGTGGGGTAGGACTTTCCATTTGCGCGTTTCTAAGTAGGTTTTAACGGGTTTGGCAACGGGAGGCCGAGCGTTGTCATGCTGTAGAACCACTTTTTCGTGCCTCTGCTCGTATTGTGGCCGCTTTTCGTGCAGTGCTCGGCTCAATCGCATCAATTGAGTTCGATACCGTTCCCCAGTAATGGTTTTGTTCGGTTTCAACAGCCCATAATAAATAACACCGCCCTGGTCCCACCAAATACACAGCAAAACCTTCGCAGCCTGAATATTCGGCCGAACCGACGACGTAGAAGCATAACCGGGTAGTCTCCATGATTTTGTTCTCTTTGGGTTGCTGTAATGAATCCATTTTTCATCACTCGTAACGATGCGATGAAGAAAACCCTTCCTTTTTGGCCGCTGGAGCAGTTGTTCACAGGCGAAAAAACGACGCTCAACTCTCTTGGCTTTAAATCATAAGGAACCCAAGTTCCTTGTTATTGAATAATTCCCAACGCATGCAATCGCTGGGAAATGGCTTGGCGGGTAACTCCTAATGCTGAAGCAAGCTCCTTTTGCGTTTGGCACGGATTCTCATCGAGCAATGCCTTCAATTCAGCATCTTCGAAGGTTTTGTTCAGCAATGAAGCCTATTTCTGGCTTAATGGCTACGTCGATAAGCACAATTGCCGTATTTGGGGTGAAAAACAACTTGATAAGTTTCAAGAGCTGCCATTACATCCAAACAAAACTACAGTTTGGTGTGGCAAGTGGAATCATCGATCCAAATTTCCTCGGAAATGAATACGTCCCAACGTAACTGAATAGTACCCGTTATTGCGCCATAATAACGAACCATTTGCTGCCTGAAATTGAAGCCCGTGATCTCGACGACATTTGGTTTCAATAAGACGGCGCTTCTTGCTACACAGCCCGCGAAAACATCATAATTTGTGGACATTTAAATTCATGTAATGAACCTGTGCAATGAATACCCAGATTATGTGATATCACACCTTTAAACTCTTTCTTAAAGTCCAACATGGATAAGCCACCTGCGATTGAGCAATTGAAGCCAACATTACTCGCGTTATTCACCAAATACCACTTGAAATGCTCGAACGCGTCGTCGAAAATTAGAACTTCAGAATGGACCATGTTAGGAGCAGTTATGGCCAACATTTAAAGGAAATAACTTTTAATAAATAAATGTCAAGAATGGTTCTTTTGTATGTTAAAGAATACCCGACAAAATTGAAGTACCTCTAAATGAATCACCCCTTAGTTTAGTCAATGTGCGGGCTTGGGCAATTTTATAAATAAACAGAGAAAAGATAGAATATGAAAGTACCCAATGAATAAGTTAGTCAATACTTTGAAATGCATAATAATTACAAAAATTTAATTCTATATCAACTACTTCTTATTGGCTTTAGAAATTGAATGCTATAGTATTCATCTCATTGTTCATCATGGTGAAAACGAATACAATAGCATTAACATCTGCAAACGTGTTAACAAAGTAATACAAACAAAGAGTAGTATATTTCCCCGTAGAAAACTTATTATAAAGTTCCCGTAGCAGACAGAAAACATTGATTGACACCGATCGCTCGTAACTTAAAACAATCGAGAAACAAGAGGATATTAAGGCGATAAACAAAGAATTCACAATCGTTGATGAACATACCATAAATACGTGAAGAAAAACAAGTGTATTCCTATATGAGGAAGAAGAAGAAACGTTTTTTAACAAATAACTGTCTATTGCTAAGGTTTAATACTGAGAAAATATCCCTTGTAATTTGGTATTTCCTATTACTCAGCAGGAAACATATTAAATAATATATATATATATATATATATATATATATATATATATATATATATATATATACTATATATATATATATACTATATATATATACAACCATGCTCAGATGTATTAGACACCCCAGTTAAAAACCCTTATTCTCGGTATTATCCAAGTCTGACGGAAATTAACCGTAAAAATAGTTAATGGTATTTACAGAAATACATTTTTGAATACCCTAATTAATCTCCTATTGAAAAAAAATAGGTGGAAAGGGGAAATTGTGGATTTTAGAAATTTAGTGTCATTCTAGCAGTGTGTGAGCAACGTGCGTTTGTGAGTTTGTGGTAGAGATCAATTAGATTATCCTACTTTTTCACGTTGTGTCAGTCATTTGTTGAAGAAAAATGCCTAAAACACGCGAGTTGTCGGTAGGGGAACGCGCCCAAATAGTGCTACTGCATTCCCAGAAGTTATCAATAGCCGCAATTGCAAAAAAAAATAATGTTCGCGATGTGCAGTCCGTACAACCATTAGTCGTTATCAGGAGAGTGGGTCGTTTGTTAGCAGACCAAAAAGTGACAGAAAACCCTGTACCTTGATTAGAGAAGACAGAATTTTACAAAGACTGGCTCTCAGTGATAGGAAAAAATCGTCGAAACAGCTCGCCAGTGAGCTGAAATAGCGTTATCGCGTAACAGTTTCTGCGCAAACAGTGAGAAGTCGTCTCCAGCGTGCTGGTTTACGAGGGTGTAAAGCGCGACCTAAACCGCTTTTAACTAACGCTCATAAAAAGAAGCGGTATTTATGGGCCAAACAACATGAAAATTGGACAATCGAGAAGTGGTCGAAGATTCTTTGGTCTGATGAATCGAGTATCGAGGTATGTAAGTACATCTTCATGACTAATATTCTTATCGTTGTATGTTATGCAATTCAATCTACATGTAACATTAAACAAAATTAATACTGTCTAAGTGTTAACTTTCTTCTTTTGCCTGGCAGCTTTGGGGACTACCTGGGACGCTATACGTTCGGCGTAGCAAGGGGAAGCTTATGAACCACAATGTATCATTCCCACAGTAAAATTTGGAGGTGGTAGTATCATGGTTTGGGGTTGTATGTCTGCATACGGTGTTGGAGAAGTGTACCTGTGCGATGGATGGATGAATAGCCATCGCTATTTAACCATGTTAGAGGAAGTATTAGAACCGTCTGTGCTAAAACTATTCGACCAGGATATTCCACAATACATTTATCAGCAAGATAATGCGCCCTGCCACAAATCGGGAGCTGTAATGCGTTGGTTCGAAGAAAACACAGTGGAGGTATTGGATTGGCCGCAACAAAGTCCCGATTTGTCGCCCATTGAAAATTTGTGGCGTATCTTAAAAACTAAGATCACGGAACATAAATGCCTGTCAAAAGCAGAATTATCAACAAAAATTTGCGAAATATGGGCTGCAATACCACCGGCAGAGTGTTACAATTTAGTAGCAAGTATGCCTCGACGAGTGCGAGCTGTTTTTAAGGCCAAGGGCGGAGCGACAAAATATTGATAAATTGTACTATATTACTAAATAACACTTTGTACATAATTTTCACAACAGTTTTATTTTCCTCACCTCTCTTTTGACTAAGCTATATAAACTATATATGTATGTACATAAATTCGTAAGGTGTCTAATACATTTGAGCATGGTTGTATATAGTGATCTCTATTGGCTATGCTGAATCTAAATAATTATTTATAAAAATTACAGGACATTTTCAAACAAAATGTATATTTGATAAATATAATAGAATACTTAAGAAAATTCAAAGGATCTTCTATGAATACCAATATAGAAATAAATACATTAAATCAAATATAAAATTGAATAAACTTAAAAAGGATTTAAAATGTTGAGAAGTCCGGCACATTTCTTGAATTAAAAAAATATAAAATTTACTTCTAAAGCCGTCAAAATTAATTGCACATCTTTTTGTTTTGATATTTTAACTTTTACATAGCAGTTTCTTCACTTACACGAATTATAAAACGATAACATTTTCCTTACGAATGAACTCGATATATTTTTGTTTACATTGCATTTTTTATCTGCATTTTTCTTGTAATCTTATTGCTTAATATTTACATATTCTGAGTTAATATTAAATAAATTTATTTAATATAATTAATTATATAAATTCACACGTTTATTTAACTTATAAATAATATTATGGTTTACAAGTCACTTAATTTTCTTGTTCTACATTTTTTATTGTTAAACATGCTCCAATAAATTTGACCGCAGACTATAATTACTACAAGATTAAATTATAAGGTATGCTTTTTAACATAATAATTTCAATACGATTACAAGAAAAATTTTTGAGGAGATATTGAGCTTTTACATACAGGCTGTTTTAAAACATTTTAAACGCATGTAGAGCGGTTGAAACTAAAAGTAAAATGTCTTAATAGATATATGACGAATTCAAAAATCAACCGTTTACGAGATACAAAAGGTACTAGGAAAGTTCTGCAATACAGCTTTGTTTATTTAATTTTTTCAAAGTAATTTCCTCTACACTCAATACACCTCTCCATCCTCCGAAACCAATCTTTAAACCAGTTCTGCCAAGTTTCATTAGGGAGTAAAGCACACTCGTTGTCCCAAGCCCGAAGAAGATCCTCATCACTGGAAAACCGCCTCACTTTTAGCTTCATTTTCACATGGGAGAACAGTGCAAAGTCGCAGGGAGCAAGATCTGGGCTGTAGGGAGGGTGTTCGAGAAGTTTCAATCTTGTCGTGGTCAAATATTCGGTGCAGGCTTTGACGCAGTAAGCTGGAGCATTATCGTGATGGAGGAACCAGGTGTCCATTTTTTACTTTGGCCGCAGGTTCTTCATAGATCCAATGACTTTAGACAGGCACTGTTCAGTATACCACTTAGCTGTGACTGTCTTCTGTGTGTCCAAAACGACGCGTTCCACAATTCCACTCGATTCGAAAAATATAGCTATCATTTTCTTCTTTACAGATCGGGGTTTTCTGACAATTACGGGTGTGTCCTCGTCATCAACACCCAAACTTTGTTTTGAGCTTTGGTCGGCACAATACAGCCAAGTCTCGTCACCTGTCACGATGTTTTTTTCATTTGAGATGATATTGGGTTCTTATATACAGGCTGTTTGAAAACATTTTAAATGCATGTAAAGCGGTCGAAAATTAAAGTAAAAAGTTTTAATAGACGTATGATGAATTCTAAAATCAACCCTTTTATGAGATAGTACCGATTTTAATGTAATAGTAAATTAAATTTGCTTTCGTGGTTTTTACTAACATGTCATTGTATTTTTATACAAAAATTTTGTAACTGAAGGAATATTTCTTAAATTACGACACAGAATCTACATGTTCTTTCAAAAAAAAAAACGGCCATTCTTTCAAGAAAAATCAGGTCTTCCTCGATATGATGACATGATGTGATGATATTTGTTGGCTCAACTGGAAGATTATTTACCGGTATTACGTATAATAGACTTTTTAAATAATCCCAGATAGTGAAGTCCAAGGGATTTAAATCCGAAGATTTTGGAGGCCATTCAGGCACTCCTCGCCCTATCCATCTTCCAGGAAATTAACTGGAGGTTCCGTAACAACAAACGTAAAATGTGGTGGAGTATCATCTTGCATAAACCAGAAATGATGTCTCATGCAATAGAACTCCTCGCCCTAACCATTTTCCAGGAAATGAATTGTTTGGATGTTCCCTATCAATATGCATAAGATGTGGTGGAGTACCATCTTGCATAAATCAGGGATGCTGTCTCAGATTTGAGAGTAAATCTTCCAAAAGTTCAGGTAAAGTATTTTCCAAGAACTCGAGGTATACAGGACCTGTTAAGCGTTGTAGCGAAACAAACAGTCCTAACAATCAGTCCCTATCATGCTTAACCAGAAATTTAGAGAGAAACGCTGCTGATGTCTTGCTTTAACGGTAGCTTAGAGATCCTCATCATATCAAAGGATTGTTGTGGAAATTAAATATTCCATTTTTAATTTCCACAACGTCGAATCGTTTTAGTCGCAAGACATGCTCTGTGTTTGGTGGGACCAGAGTAGCGTGCTATATTACGAACGGTTGAAACCTGATGAAACAGTTTACACTGATTACTACCGACAACAAATTATCAATTTGAACCATGTATTGATAGAAAATCGTCCAGAATGGGTCCGAAGATACGGTGAAGTAATTCTACAGCACGATAACGCGCCGTCTCATACAACAAAATCGTTCAACGAAGCGATGGATGGGACATAATATCGCACCCGTCGTACCTCCAGATCTTGCCCCGTCCGACTATCACCTTTTCGCATCAATGGGACACCTGCTTGCAGAGCAGCACTTCGCCAATTTCGAAGAAGTTATAAAATGGCTCGATGAATGGTTTTTCTCAAAGCACAAACAGTTTCTTTGGGATGGCATCCATCAATTGCCCGAAAGATGGGCAAGATGTGTAGAATCAAATGGTCAATAATTTGGATAAATAAATTTTTCCATTTTCTTGAAAATTATGTAGTTTTTTTATGAAAAACTGGTAATGACTTTCCGGTACACCTGGTATTATACTCAGCATCCATCATCCCCACCTGATGTATGCCGAGTATTAGGTTGTGGAACTCTAGGATTAAGATGTCGGTCTATAGTCTGTTGAATATTATATAATATTTGGAGAAATTGTTGTTTATAAGGGCATCGGTAATGTGTCTTAATTCCTGGAAGAGAGAATACTGATTAGATATGTTGAAAGCTCTTTGTACTAAGGAGTTAATAATGTCCTGTTTTTGGGCGGAATGTTGAGAAAGAGCGTTTAGATCCCGACCAGTGTGTGTGAGTTTGCAATAAACTGAATATTCTAGTGAATCATCCAGACGATTCACCAGGACGTTTGGGAAAGAAAGTGAAGCTTCTGATTCATCCTCCATGGTAAAACTTACGGAATTGTGTTGGAAATTTAGGAAAGCAAAGAAGTTATTTAAGGGATTCTGACCATGTAGCTGAATAAAAAAGGTGTCATCTACCAACATTTCGATTTTAGGTTGCGGGAGTATAAGATTTGTTGTTCGAATGCCTCCATAGCAATGTCGGCGACAACAGGAGACCTATGACCAATATTCCTATATAAACCCATCTATTAGGACTTACACTAGTTTTAGTGCGACTGTTAGCCTCTGAAGACGACCCATGCAAGCGATAATGAAACGTCGGTGCCAGTATTGTCGAAGACGGTGCTCCAGAAGACCGCGTAAGTCTACGCGGTAGTCTACGATCTGGATTGTCTGAATTATTCTTTTACGAACCACGTGTTTTGTAAAAATACAGTTCAAAAATGTTATAGTGAGGATAAAATAAAATGCACACTTCAAAGATATTGAAGGTATTTGCTATATTTTTAAAATGTAACATTTTCGTTGGACAATATATATATATACGAGGGAGCGTTTTTTATTCGCGGAATGAGCGGGTTGTAGAGGGGTGAGTAGGCGAATTGGGGGCGTGGCCTGTGCAGCGACTCATGATTAGTATAAATACGAAGTTTCATTGTTATTGGACAGTTAGTCATTGAGCTATCGTCAACCAAGTAACATAATCAGGAGTGAAAAGTGAAATATGGAAAAAATCGAATATCGTGCCGTTATAAAGTTCCTTACCAGGCAAGGAAAATCAGTCGCGACCATAATGAATCAGATGTCATTGGTTTACGGCGACTCTTGTCCAGGAAAAACCATGGTGTACAAGTGGCATAGTTTATTTAAACAAGGAAGGGAATCCCTTGAAGACGACCCGAGGCCGGGCAGGAGTATTGAGGTGACGCCAGCACTTATCCAAAAAGTTGAACAAATTGTACTCGAAGATGCTCGACTAAAGAAGAAACAACTCGCAGAAATGGTTGGTGTATCCGATACAACAATTTTTAAAATCCTACACGATCATCTCGGCATGTCTAAGGTCAGCGCAAGATGGGTGCCGATTATGCTCACGCCGCCGCAAAAACAACAGCGCGTAGAGTGTTCGCGTGCATTTTTGGACCTCTGTAATGAAGACAAGGATGGTGTATTGAGAGGAATTGTTACTGGAGACGAAACTTGGGTTCATCATTATGAACCTGAGTCCAAACAAGACTCCATGCAGTGGCATAAAAAGGGCACAGCACCTCCCAAGAAATTTAAAGTGTCACAATCAGCTGGGAAACTCATGGCAACGGTATTTTGGGAGTCGGAAGGAATATTGTTGATTGATTATAAAGATAAAGGTGTTTCTATAACCGGAGAATATTACGCTTCAATATTAGAGCGACTAAAAGAAGCCATTAAAGAGAAAAGACAGGGAAAATTGACAAAAGGTGTTCTGCTTTTGCACGACAACGCGCCCGTCCACAAGAGCCGCGTTGCGTTAGCTGCCCTGCATAAGGTGGGCTTCGAAATTGTGAATTACCCACCCTACAGCCCAGACCTGGCCCCGAGTGATTATTACCTGTTTCCGAAAATGAAAAAAGAGCTGCGGGGTAAAAAATTTACTGCCGATGATGAAGTCAAGGAGGCAGTTTCGGCGTATTTTGCAGATAAAGAGAAATCATTTTTTTATGAGGGTATAAATAAATTAATTGAAAGATGTGAAAAATGTATCCGTCTTGCAGGTGAATATATTGAAAAAGAAAAATAATTTAGTTTTTTTATTTCCACCCCTTGTCCCCCATTCCGCGAATATAAAAACGCTCCCTCGTATATATATATCGGCCAAAATACTTGTTTGAAAAAATCACAAATATTTCTTATTCAAATTCTTGCATCATTTTCACTAATGGCCATAATATTCACATATTTATAAATATATAAACATTTCGTAATATTGACAAAAAATTGTCGGACCTCTTTCAAGTATTATACTTATATTAAATGACACAGTCAACATAATAAGCGGATATTTTTTTATTACGACCTTTGATGCAAAAAAAAATTATGCTAGGCAATGTGTATATTTTCAGTTACATAACCGTATCGAAATATATGGGAGGGTGGTAGGAAAAGGCCTAGCGTAAATATAATAACATTAACGTTACTTAGCTCGCGGCACTTGTGTACATTAATCGCCTTGTCAATATTTGCAAAGATAGGCAAAAAAGTAGTAGCAATGTTACGATAGAATTAATAGTGCATGAATTCTGTGTTGCTGACTGTTATTGCTTTTATCTTTCATTCAGTACCACATGACTAAACTTGGTTAAACAAAACTTTGTACTTCTGTTTTTTTTGTAATTTATGAATAGAGAAATATTCAACTTTTTTTTCCATACAATGGTATTTGGTCAAATAGCTATTGTTAATTCAAGGCGCATATTTTATATTTGTACAAAGAGGTCCGTTCAGAAAACAAGTCGCTTTATATCAGGTTGTTACATAGGAAATGTCCGATTTTGTAAGGAATAAAAAAAGTCTAAATTTAAAAAAATATAAATATTTATTCTGCAAAATAGTCTCCATTTACATCAATAGTTTGTTGCCAACGGTCTGGAAGCTGAAAAATTCCCTTTGAAAAGAAATCTAGGTTTTGACGGCTCACATATTGCTCAAACACTGCTATTACAGACTCCTGGTCAGGGAAGTCCCTATTTTTTAAGTGATTGTCTAAACTTCGGAAAAAATGAAAATCCGTTGGCGAAAGGTCAGGTGAATAAGGTGGGTGAGGGAGAATTTCGTAACCAAATTCCGAAAGTTTTTGGATTGTCTGTCGTGCAAAATGAGGTCTTGCATTATCATGAAGAAGTATGGGTCCATGTCTATTGACTAGTGAGAGCTGCAAGCGGCTCAATTTTCCATGAATAGTTTCTAGTTCGGCACAATAGGACGTTGCCGTGATGGTTTCCCAAGGTTGCAAAAATGAATAGTGAATAATACCCTTACTGGTCCACCATACAGTCACCATAATCTTTCGCGGGTGAAGTGATGCTCGTGCATGCTGTCTCGGTGCTTCACCTCGATCTAACCATTGTCCTGACCGTCTCCGATTATCATAAAGTATCCACTTTTCGTCACACGTTACCACTCGATGAAGAAACGGTTCAACTTTCTGTCGATTAGCCAAAGAGGTGGCCACCTCTAATCGACGGAGCTTATTGGCTTCCGTTAATTGGTGCTGCACCCATCGATCGAGTTTCTTCACTTTGCCAATCGAAGAAAGGTGACGACTAATGGTGGCAATGGACACTTGAAATGTTTCTGCAAGGCTACGCACTGTTGTCGACGGATTACTTTCAACTTCTACACGCAGCTCGTCGTCATTAACGGTGCTACGCGCATATCCGCGAGGCTCATTTTCCAAATCAAAATTTCCCTCGCTGAATTTTTTAAACCATCGCCGTAATGTGCGTTCATTACACGTGGTTTCACCGAACGTCTGATTAATTTCTCGCGTTGTTGCAGTTGCATTTAATCCCTTTTTAAATTGAAAGAGGTAAATTGCCCGAATATCTCTTGCCGACAGCATTTCCATAGGCGAGACAAGGACAGGTGTATTAATCTTTCCAAGAAATGGAACAGATACACACTTCAAAATAAATACCCTTTTCTACAAATACAATAATAATTTTCACCAAAAACATACACGTCTTCACACAGGTGCGATTCAGTTCAGACTGAAGGAAAAAACGGACATTACATTTGTAACAACCTGATACATACAATACATACAATTACAACTGTTGTTAGAAGTATTCACCGTTTTCATCTCAAGACCAATTGTTTTTATTAATTTTCTGATAATTTTCTTTATTCGTCCAATCTGTCAATTCAGATAATAAGCACTTTTTATGCTAATGATAACTACTAATTATTCAAATATTAGTACTCACCATACAACAGAATGTTAAAAGTATCATTTAAAAGTTAATAACACCCCGTTTACTACGCGTTTCAAGGAACTCACCTCTCATCAGGTAAACTTGTGTTATTAACGAATGTTATCGATACAGAAAAATGATGAAAAAACAATACCTCTCTCTTTTGTTCAAACGTACGAATGTACGAATGAAGAACAAGGACGTGCCATCTCGCTAAAATAGGTAACAAAGTTACTAATGCGTAAATTGGCGAACACTTTAAAATCTCGGCGAATTGCCACTAGATGAATGTTAAAAGAATCATTCAACTGTTAATAACACCCTGTTATCTACGCCTTTCAAGGAATTCACCTCTCTACCTGATGAACAATACCTCCCTCTTTCGTTCAAACATACAAATTCGTGCTAAATGGCCAGGAATGGCAAAGAAAAAGATTCTGTTTCATCATGACAACGCTCCCTCGCATACTAGCACAGTTGCGATGTCCAAAATCAACGAGTTGCATTTCCAATTAGTACCGCATGCGCCTTATTCGCCGGATTTGGCCCATTTCGACTTCCACCTTTTTCCAAAATTGAAAACGGCACTAGGTAGAAAGAAATTTTCGTCTAACGACGAGCTTAGCATCTTCGTAAATGATTATTTTACAAGTCTTCCGGAATCGCATTTTAGAGATGGCATAAGGGCATGGAGCACCGTTGTATTGCTCTTTTAGGAGAATATATTGAAAAATAAAAATTATTTTGTATTTAAAAAATTCGTTTTTCTTTTCCATTCTCACTACTTGTCAAACTACCCTCGTATATGAGCAAAAACGCGGACACCTTATTTGAGGATCCATATCAATAATTTCAACTTTTATTTCCATTAGCAATACTGTATTTTTCTTAGTTTTAGTTGCAGTGTTTATTTTAAATAAGTTTATGCAATTAGTTATCTGTAGTTTATTTTCTTGTTTCACTTTTCACTCAATATTTTTTTCTTTGTTCTGTAATTGAGTTCTGTTTTGGTAAATAAAGATTATTACTGTTATGATTATTATTAATACACACACAAAACATTAACCTAGTTAGTACATAATAAACCAAGATACATACATCCTAGGTACATTAACCTAATTAATAAGTTACATTAAGCTATTTATTACATATTAAACTAAGATCGTTACATATGTATATTTACATAAATCTAGTTTCAAAATCTAATCAGTGGTTCGTTTGGTATAAAAGGTTTTAACTATTTGGTTTTCTTAAGCCTGTCTTCATTCGTTGATTTCAACCTATTCTTGTATTTACTCTAAATTTTCGGATCACATCTTTCATTGTTAATATATTAAAGATGTATCACAGCGTACTCGTTACACCCCGGAGTACTTTGTTTTCAAATAAAGGGTTTTCCAATAGGGACTTGATACCTTTTAATTCAATTTGTGAACGCACCCTTTCACTAATCATCGAACTGTCACTGTCAATTTATTCAGTAAACTTAACATTTTCATCATGGTAAAGTACACGAACGAACGACGTCTGCAAATTATAAAAATTTACTACAAAAATTCGGAGTCGGTGACCGCTACTTTAAGAGCGTTAACTCCGATTTTCGGTCGTAATTCTCGCCCTAGTAGACAGGCAGTAACAAGTTTAGTGCAAAAATTTGAGTCTACATATTCGTTGTGTGATGTTGCCGTGCCAGTGAGACAACGGGTTGGTCAAAGTGTCGAAAATATCGCTGCCGTTGAAACGTCCGTAGCAAATGATCCAAATCAGTCAATTACACGGCGTTCTCAAGAGTTGGGCATCGCCCAGACCACTTTATGGCGAATTTTGCGTAAGGATCTTGGTTTACACCCATACAAGATCAAGCTGACTCAAGAATTGAAACCGATGGACCATTTGAAGCGACGTACGTTCTCCGATTGGGCTCTGGAAATGATGCGCCAAGATGATCAAATTCATCGCAAAATCATTTTCAGTGACGAAGCTCATTTTTGGCTCAATGGGTTCGTCAATAAGCAAAATATGCGTTATTGGTCAGGTGAAAATCCACATGTGCTTCATGAAACACCACTTCATCCACAAGAAATAACTGTTTGGTGCGGTTTGCATGCCGGCGGCGTCATAAGGCCATATTTTTTCGTCGACGATAATGATCGTCACGTTACTGTGAATGGTAATCGTTATCGCGCCATGATTACCGATTATTTTTGGCCCGAATTGGAAGATATGGACTTGGACAACATGTGATTTTAGCAGGACGGTGCCACACACAGCACACGTTACAATCGATTTATTGAAGAGTAAGTTTGATGAGCGTGTTATCTCAAGAAATGGACCAGTCGATTGGCCGCCTCGTTCGTGCGATTTAACACCTCTAGACTTTTTTCTTTGGGGCTACATCAAGTCATTGGTCTATACCAACAAGCCGACAACGTTGGAAGAGCTCAGAGCCAACATTGAACGCGAAATAGCAGCCGTTTCGGCCGAATTGTGTGGCCGAGTCATCGAAAATTGGATCCAACGAATCGACCGCTGCAAACGTGCCCGCAGTGGCCATATGAAGGAAGTCGAGTTCCATTCATAAATGTTTTGATTGTACTTCAACCCGATAATAAAGTTTTTGAAATATCTCAAATGGTCTGCATTTTATTTTGAAAAAAAGTTGTCAAGTCCTTATTGGAAAACCCTTTAGTTGTATGACTTCGGTTTTAGAATTAATAGCTGTTTCTTAAAGTTGATTTTCATTTGATTAATTATGTTTCGGTACACTGATGTAAGTTAGTATGATAACTTATTTTCAATTGTTAATTTTAGTGTTCTGCCAATCAGACAGAATCACTTACTTAGTTATATTCCAAGACGTTTTTTTATTGAAAATATGTGTTGCCATGTTATATCAAAGGGTGTTTTTTAAGCTGCATGAGAACTATCGATATCGATAACTACGGTTTGACAGCTGATAATGTCAAACTGTGATGACATTTCTGTTCAGTATAGTTTGGCAAGTCATCATGAATCGTTTAACGCCAGAACAACGCTTCCAAATTGTGGAAATTTACTTTGAAAAAAATAAAATTGTTCGCGAAGTTCGCACTTCGTCCATTTTACTGTCAACATAGTCGGCCTAGTGAGCAAGCAATTCGTGCAGTTATTGATCGTTTTCGCATTAATTTTACTCGTCTCGATTCAAAACCATCAACAAAACAAAGTAATGTGCGTACCGAAGAGAATATTGCTGCTGTAGCGCGAAGTATTGGAGAAAACGCCAAAATATCGATTCGTCGTCGTTCTCAACTTGTTGTCCTTCGACTACGTGGAAAATTTTATGTAAGGATCTTAGCTTACATGCCCATAAAATACAGCTCGTGGAAGAATTGACGCCAAACGACCATCGTTTGCATCGCATTTGTGCTGATTGAATTGAATCATCTTCACGGCTGCATTACTGTAAGAAAGCTCTTACTTCGACGGGGAAACAGGCAAAAACGACGACAAAAACACAGAGATTGGACGCTGGATGACTAGAAAAGGTTCTTATGGACTGATGAATCAAAGTTTGAAGTGTTTGGACAATCAAAGCGTATTTTTGTAGGAAGAGCGAGTGGTCAAAGAATACTGCGGGATTGTATAGTGCATATCGTCAAACAAGGACGAAGTTCTGTTCTTGCTTGGGGTTGTTTGCATGATACACGGGCAAAGAGGAAGCGATTCGAGAGTATTTTGCGAAAGGAGGGTTATTTAGAAATATTGCAAGAAAATAGCTACGTTTAATCAGCAAAAATTTTGTGCTCATGCAGAACAACCACCTCAAACACTCAGCAGTAATACGAAAGAATACGAAAGAATTTCTTAAATAGCGAACAAAACAATAATACCTTACAAATAATGGTATGACCATCGCAAAGCCCCGATCTAATATAGAATTGTTATGGGATGAATTGGACAGGAGGGTCCGAAAAGTGTATCCTACCTCGACAAATCACTTGTGAAACATATTGCAAGAAGAATGGAATAGTATACCGAATAGAGGCCTTGAAAAATTCGTGAAACGGATGCTTCGAATACGGGCTGTTCTTCGCACAAAAGGGAGTTTCTTCGATGAGTTGAATGTTTAAGGTATCTTTGTTTATTTAACGTTAGAATTACTTTAATTTTTATTGTTATACTTTATAAATATCTATAAACAATAATGCAATAAAAATTTTTAAGTTTTGACATAAATTAGTTTAACCCTTTTCCCTTTTTTTAGTTATTTGAGTGTCCGAACTAATATGGACGGTAGTGTATATAGTATATAGTTTCTCTATGGCTTGGACAACAGTCAAAGTTTGAGAAACGTTGGTATACACTACCAGTCATATTTATTTGCCCACCCTTAGTTTTAGCCAAAATTATTAAACTATCAAATGTGTACTGAAAATTTATTTATTGTACCAATACAATAGTGTAAAATAAACATAAAATAGTTACATTTTTCTTATATAAAAACTTTATCATTAATTATTATTAAATTTTGCTCTCATCAATGTGCCCACCTTTATTTTTTATAATTGCGGCACATAATCGCGGCATCCTTTCAATTAATTTTTGTGTATCTTCTGTAATTTGTGCCCAGGCTTTTTGAAGTTGTTCCCACAGTACAGTAGTGGATGATAGAGCATGTTCTCTTCTTCCCAAAAAAGCTCTATTGGGTTCAGATCAGGACTTTCAGACCAGGACCATACCATTATAGAGATTTGTCCTTGCTCTTCTAGTTGACGCAAGTAATCGCCACACAATCTAAAAGTGTGTTTCGGATCGTTGTCCTGTTGAAATACAAAGTTTTCGCCAAGAATCCTTAGTCCTGAAGGAACAGCCTTATTTTCTAAAATTTCCTTGTAGCCTTCTTTTCTTAGCATTCCCTCAATTTTGACGAGATCGCCTACAGATCTTCCACCAAAACAACCCCAAATCATTACATGTTTTACGGCAGGCGCAATACATTCTGGCAGTACTCTTTCTCCTGCGGATCTTCTTACGAATATTCGCCTTTTACTACCGGAAAGTTCAAACTTCGATTCGTCTATCCACAACACATTATTCCACTGATCAATCGTCCAATTCTTATGTTCTTTAACCCAATTTAGTCGTTTTATCTTGTTCTGCTTTCGTAGTAGTGGTTTTCGCAGAGCAATTCTTCCATATAAACCCGCTTGCCTTAATCTTCTCTGTACCGTGGACACACTAATTGGTTTAGCACGCGCTCTATTCATTTCAGCAGCAATTTCTGGTGCTGTTTTTCGTCTATTGCATCTACTTATCCGTATTAGATGTCGGTCATCTGCAGATGTCGTCGCTCTTTTTGTTGGAAAATGTACCACTTTCTTCAAATTTTTTAACGTTATAATCAACGGTTCTGCGATTTAATCGTAATTCTTTTGCAATTTCGCGATTACTTTTACCCGTACGATGATAAGCAGTTATCATAGCACGCACTTCAACAGATAATTCCTTCGTCTTCGGCATTGCATTAAAATATTCACAATAACTCTCTATTTCACTGTTTTCGCAACAAAAGATGAACGATGACTGACATAAAATTTATTTTCCTTTTTGAATAACAGATCCTAATATTGTAATTAGTTAGTACAATAACACAATATTGGTATGCAGGTAAAACTGTTAATACTGTAGGGATTAGCCTATATAATATTTATGGTATTTTTCCAATTTATGACACCTTTACGATATATCATAAACAATTTAAGATTTTCGTAGAAATTCATATGGAATTACTTCCACTAATAATATTGTTGAATAATTATAATACAGATTTTTGGAAAGATAATCCGTATTTCAGGAAACACATAAAATTGGCGTGGGCAAATAAATATAACCGGTAGTGTAAATGGTATTCACCGAGCGGCTACCTAACATGTTCTAACGTCTATTATATCGGTGTTGTTATAAACCATTGACAATATTTAAGTCTAGACTGTGTATGTACATACATATATGTATAATATACATATATATTTTTCTTTGTGAGGTTTATAATATTATGTATATTCTAATAATACCTGTAAACTTGAAAATCATATTTTATTTAACTCGTAATATCATCTAAGTGTTATTTTTAAATTATATTAACGACATATAGATATTTCTTTAATCAAGTAATGATTTTTACAGTCAATAATTTGTACAATACACATACGTGCAGAATATTTACACAATATGTATTTGAAAAAATTCTTTTTATTATAAAAAAATAAGCAACAGTCAAGAAAATTAAATTAGACATGAAGTATTATATTTAGTGTGAATAAAACGTGTTCACATAAAGTTGCCGAGTGTGGCTAGGCATTTCAATAATTAACAAAAAGATTTGCTGAAATTAGTGATCGGCGAAATCAAGAAACCATTTCGATTTAAGTGAGAATTTCTAGAAGATCGAGAACTTAACAGTAGTCAAGAACTCATTTTTAGAATCAGAGTAGAGAATTAGTAATTGGTAAAAATAGTAATCGAGGTGACAATTGAAAATTTAAAGTAGTAATCAAGAAAGACCGTGAGAACTTAATTTTACGTGAAATCAGGAATATTTACCTCTCACGTGATCACTATCGTATGAAATAAGATGCCGACAAGAAGTGAGGATGTCAAATTAAATACTATATTTACATTGCTACCAGATGCGATAATGTACTATGTACCTAACCTGTAAACTGGTAAATAACAAATGTAAAAGCTGCTTACGTAAGTTACCTAAGTGTCAACTTACAAATATGATGAAATAAATATGATAAATTGGCTGTTAGATCAATAACAAATAGTTGCAATTAAATCGCAAACAGTAGCTTGTTGTATGTTGATTAAAGGCTTATTTGGTGGAGAGACTGTCAAGTGTTTCTTTTATTAGTTGGTTAGGTATCTTCGATGTTCTAACCAGAAAATTCGTTTAAATTCACTAGCTAAATGTTCAGCCAATAAGCATGTTTTTTTTCTTCATTGTTTAAGACCCACGAGT
Source organism: Dermolepida albohirtum (assembly GCA_031893035.1). Lineage (NCBI taxonomy): Eukaryota > Metazoa > Arthropoda > Insecta > Coleoptera > Scarabaeidae > Dermolepida > Dermolepida albohirtum. The sequence continues at coordinate 58,678 of JAVIWB010000192.1, read as the reverse complement.
TGAGCTATCAGTGATTACGGTTTTCAGACCATACATACATACATGTATATATATATATATATATATATATATATATATATATATATATATATATATATATATATATATATATATATATATATACCGTGAATATATTTTATAATGCAACATGCACATACATACACTAGTTGCTAGAGTAACGTAATAATGAAATGACGGCAATGTATTTTAGCGTGTATTTTATTTTGCAACATAGGATGTGAAATACAGTAGTTGAACAAAATTTAAAAACTAATTTAACAAATTTTCAAAAATGTCACCATTGACGGCCAGACGGTATCCTAAGCGATTGTAGAATTCATTTATTGTATTTTGTATCTGCTCTGGAGTTATTTCTCTTGCAGCAACTCGTATTCTATTTTTTAATTGGTCAATATTGTTTAGAGGTTCTCCATGAAAAACTTTATTTCTGATACATGACCAAAGAAAGAAATCGTTTGGAGACAAGTCTGGTGACCTTGCGGACCATTCTACTTCTCCTCCACGGCCTATCCAACGGTTTGGAAATCTTTGGTTGAAAAATGTTCTAACCATATGAGAATTATGTGCCGGCGCGCCATCGTGCTGGTACCAAATCTCACCATCAATATTTAAAGCGTGGAGGGCTGGCATAACTCTGTACTCAAGCAATTCTAAATATTTTTCTCCTGTAAGAGTACCCTCAATGAAAAACGGTCCTACAATATGGTGTCCAATCAACCCAGTCCAAACATTGACTTTCTGTGGCCGCTGAGTCCTTGTGTTATGATATCTATGCAAATTTTGTCTACTCCAGTAGCGGCAGTTCTGTGAATTTACTTCACCATTTACATAAAATGTTGCTTCATCTGTAAAGCAAATTCTGCGTAGTAAAGTATCATCATTATGAAGCTTATCCAACATGATTTCACAAAAGTTACTTCTTCTTTCTGCATAATTCGCAATTAGTTCCTGATGGTTTTGAAAATGATACGACTTAAAATGTTCTCATTTTAGTAGTTTATGCACGGATGATTTGCTTACATTTGTAGTTTGTGCTAAAGCTCTTGTGGAGAGCATATTATTATTTTCGAATGTTTGTAGAATTTCATCTCTTTTGGCGTCAGTAATAACATATCTTGGCCTATTCTTTTTTTTATGATTAGGAACGATGCATCCATTATTTTTATACTTCTGTACTAACCTACTTATTGTAGTTGGACTCGGTCTTGGACGGTCAGGATATGTAATTTGAAACAAACCTGCTACTCTCCCCAAACTCATATTCGAGTTATACCAGTTCACTAATAACAGTTTTTCTTCTACACTATACATACATAGCTCAAAAATAGAGTAACTTATTTTGACATCCTATGTTGCAAAATAAAATACACGCTAAAATACATTGCTGTCATTTCATTATTACGTTACTCTAGCAACTAGTGTATGTATGTGCATGTTGCATTATAAAATATATTCACGGTATATCAGTGTTTCTAAATCTTTTTTCATAGCGACCCAAGAAATTAGATTGTACTGGTATCTTGATCCAAATATATCATATTTGGTGATGAAAATTAAATTATTTCACCCGTTGAAGATAGATATCGATCGCTGATATTTACAGGTGCACTCACCTCAAACAGTCTTGTGTACCGAAATATGCGTTAGTTTTCAAATAAACTTGCTAGGATGCGCATCACTGATAAAACCGTATTTTTTATGTGAACTTCTTAAAATGCCGAGAGGAAAACCAACAAGTTTAGAAAAGCGTTCTGTAATTATTGCTTTTCATCAAGGCTATTCAGTGCGTTAAATATTCGAAAAGACACTCGTTAATAAATCGACTGTTAGTGATATCGTTCGGCGACATCAACGCACGGGCAGTTTAAGAGATCCGACACATTCAGATCGTATAGCAACGGTAAAATACAAGACATATAACAATATCGGAGTCGTAGGAAAGACAAACTGCATAAGCCAAAAGTCGAAACATAGTGTTTCGACTTTTGACCACGCATTTATTGACTTCAAATACAGAAAACACAACCATTCATTTCCGAAAAGCCGAGTTTACTGGTGTAGTTTCGAAAATATTAAAAAATTATTGTGTTTAAATGAACCAAATTTGACGTGTTCGGATTTGATAAAAAAGTGTTTCATTCGGTGACTATTAAGCAAGAAATATTGTCTTCAATAACACTAATTAGTCAACACATTGAAAACAACTTAATGTAGGTACACTGCTGTCAGAGAATATGAGATTCAAAAAACAAGCCGCTGAATGTTTTAGACGACAATATGATGGCATATGCTGGGAAAAAAATATTTTTTACTTAAAGATTTTAAAATCGCCTGTAACCTTCGACACTTCTGTAAAGAATTTTAAATCATAATATCTTAATGTATAGGGTTGGCAACTAAGTACTTTCGGTTTTGTAGTATAAAATAAAACACTTTTTTTTAAACAAACAATAGTTTTTAATCAATTATATATTTTCCATTTTGCTCAATGACTTTTTGCCATCTTTCTTTCAGCTGCATGATTCCGCGCTCATAAAATTTCTGGTCCTTATCAGCAAAAAAGTGAACCAGGTGCGAGTGAAGGTCATCGTCATTTGTGAAAGTTTTACCATTCAAAGAATTCTGCAAACTTCGAAATAAATGGTAATCAGATGGTGCTAGATTAGGGCTGTATGGGGGATGTGGCATCACTTCCCAGCCAAGCTCCAATAGTTTCTCACGAATTGCCAAAGATGTGTGAGGCCTTGCATTATCTTGATGGAAAACTACACCTTTCCGATTTGACAATTCTGGCCGTTTTTCTTTGATTGCTTCATCCAGTTTTATTAATTGTTGACAGTAAACATCAGAATTGATCGTTTGGTTCCTTGGAAGAAGCCCAAAAAACACAACACCTTTGTAATCCCACCAAACTGACAGCATGATCTTTTTTGGATGCAATTCAGCTTTCGATGTGGTTTGAGCTGGTTTATCGTGTTTGCTCCATTATCGTTTTCGAACTATGTTACTGTACAGGACCCATTTTTCATCACCAGTGATGATTCTTTTTAAGAAAGGGTCGGTTTCATTTCGTCTAAGGTGCATATCGCAAAAGTTGATTCTTTGTGTTAAATGAATTTCTTTCAATTCATGAGGTACCCAAATATCAAGCTTCTTAACTAGCCCAAGACATCTTAAATGTTTTACAATTGTTGTGTGCGATACATGTAGCATCTCCGCAACCTCTCGAACAGTTATATGACGATCCTCTTCAATTATGACTTTGATGTGGTCATCATCAACTTCAGTAGGCCGACCAGAACGTTGTTCATCGTTGAGGGAAAAATCTCCAGAACGGAATTTTTTTTAGCACCATAAACTTCACATATCTTTTTGTGAGGCGCAGCAGCTTTCTTTCCTTTACGGAAATAAAATAGTAAATTATATCGAAAATGTTCGTTTCTGCACTCCATTTAAAATTAACCCACAACTAATAGCTTTAATAAAAATCGCGCACTACTTGCTTGTAAGTTACGTCAATGTGACTAGTATCACGCGACAAATGGTAACATACGTTATACAAAAAATAAAGAAACGCTCTCTATCAGTAAAAACCGAAAGTACTTAGTTGCCAACCCAATATATTATATGCGTGACACATGTGTACATAATACATATGCTCTGTATACGTCTGTGTCTATTTTTTTACGGTTCCATGACAAGACGTACAGCGTAACTCTCTTAGAAGAACGTTTGCGTCCTTTCATCAACACATGTGACTACCAATGAATTATACAAATGCCGGTATATCTTTGTATTTTGCAGCATTATTGATACATGGGGCAAACTTTCGTGGCTCCAACAATACATATATAAATACACGAGCGTCAAATATATCTGCTGGCTAGTCTGATATTTATATTAATAATATAACATACAACGATTATATTATATACTGTCTGACATAAAAGAACGAATCACTTAGTAAAAGTTTTTAAATCAAATCTGGTACAAATGATGAGAAACAAGAAATGATTATATTTTAATTGTAAAATTTATTGGTAAGCAACATGGTAGAAGAGGTTCTGGACGATCTAGAAGAACCACCGAACGGGAAGATAGAAGATTAGGATTGTTTACCCTTAATGGTCAACATAGTATCTCGAGGTCTGTGAAAAATGTTTTCTTTTGGCAGAGGTAGGCTTTAGAATAACAATGCGTTCCATATATAGCCGTATTCTAAGACTAATGCTACTTCTCACTAATCGGCATCGTGCCTTTAGATTTGAATGGTGTAATATTGAGGCGGATTGGGTTAAGGAAAGCAATATCTTTTCTTTCAGACGATTATCGTTTTTGTTTATGGACCCATGAGTATCATAAACGAGTCCGACGTCGAAGATCTAAATAAATTCAACTATATCGTTTGTAGTTTTGTTAAATATCAACTGCAAAACAAAACAATCACTACAATCATCCTTAAGTGACTAGTGACTTTAACTAAATAACTCCTTTTCTTTGCGAAAGTTAGTTTTTTAATCAATTTGCATTAACAATAATTTTCGTATTCTGTATACATATTTCGACAACTAAATTGTCATTATCAGCCACTTACACACTCGCTGTGATTGGCTTTCAACGGTGTAAGTCTAGGACGGACTTTGTCTATGTGCGGATTGTGCCGTGGTTCCATTTGCGACACTGATTGTATGCTGATGATGACAAGTTAGTTGTCGAAAGACGTATTCGGAATACGAAAATTATTGTGAAAAGAAGTTATATTAACCTATTCATTAAAATTATACTTCGTTTTATTACAGCATGGATATTAATAAAAAGAAATCTGAATAAAGATTCATAATCAATTGGAAATAAATTATTTAGCAATTTCTTTGAAGGAAATATAATCCATTACCAATTCAAAGCATTTGCGGAGTTTAAAAGTCGGCACACGGTTGGATTTGTAAAAAGATTACAGTTCGATAACATTTTATGTTCAATTCTATGATTTCTTATGAAAAATGATCACTTTGAACCTTTATGTTCGAGTAAATTTTTCAACTATTACTTCTTTTGTAGAAATCATGGCCTGTTAGAAAAACTCGGAAAAAGAAGATTCCTTGCACGTTTTCTTAAATATGCAGAAACATTAATTCGTCAATAAAATCAATCTATGCTATAATAAACGTTAAGACTTTATTAAATTGTCAAGCTCTTAATCTTTAATTTCTGGAAGGTGGAAAACTATATAAAATATAAACAGCAGTAGTTTCCATTTATATATGTATTTACAAAGATTACATTTATAATATAAAAGTCTTCATTCTTATATTTGCTTTAATTACTTATAAGTTACGCCAACCTTCTCCAGATTTTTGCTTCAAAAGAGTATTTCTTCTAGTTTTCATTTCTAGCTCATGGAGACTTCTTCGAACGCTTGCATCCCTAAAATAAACATCATATAGTATAATATTTAAAGCCATTACACCAAGGGATACGATTTATAATATACAAATATACACTTCTACAGAAAATAGCTACATAATATTAAAGAAATTAAATTACCCCATAAAAGGAGGGTGACATTCATATTGAAATGTGATCAGTATTACTTTTATAATTAAGTACTTCAACAATACAATAAATGTATTATAAATATTTGTGTTGATATAACGCATCTATTCGGTTTTGAAGTGTATATTCACAATTTGCCGCAGAGAAAACCGAACGTTTTTAAAATAGTAATTCTCAGTGGCGCTATCTATTAAAAAAAATATGCGTCGGTAAGGTAGATTTTTGACCAATGTTATGTCAAAATATCATGACATTTACATAATTAGAAGCAGAGAAATTGCGCGTAAAGTAAAGTAAAAGTGTGCATTTGACATTGGTCGAAAAATGAATGCTGAACAAAGAGCAAATATCAAGTTTTGTTTTGAACTCGGTGAATCGTTTACCAAAACGTTCAATTTGATGAAACAAGTGTATTAGGATGCGTGTTTACTACGTACGAGTGATATAAATGATTTAAAGGCGGTAGTACAAAACAAAAATGACGACGAACATCCTGGTGCAAAAAAATCTGTTTTTTCGGAAAGTAACATCGAACTTGTGGGTAAATTTATCAGAAATGAGCCGAAATCTCCATTGCGATACATGGAAATGGAATTAAATATTTCCAAAGATTCAATTCATCGCATTTTGACACAGCATTTGGTATTGAGAAATATTTGTGCAAGGTTTGTACCACACAAACTAGCTGAATTCAACATTGTACAGACTTGATTAAAGACTGAAAAAAGGACGAAAACTTCAGATATTCTATTGTAAGTGGCGCTGAGACGTGGTCTTTTCAATATGATCCACAGACCAAGCGCCAAAGCTCTGAATGGAAGCATCCAAGCGAAGAATGACTGAAAAAAATCCATTTGGAGAGGTCAAAAGTGAAGACAATGTTGATTTGTTTTTATGATTCGAAAGGCATAGTGCACAAACAGTTTGTACCAACTTGTCATGGTGTCAATGCTTTTATTTTAAAAAAGGTTCAGTTTTCTCTGCAATAAACTGTGTACAACCTTTGTGTATGTACCATCTTACATACTACAGAAACACATCTTTGCATAAACTGATTTTAAAGATCTTACTATTTTATTTAGATATTATTGCACCGATGATAAATTGATGGCATTCATATGAAAAAATTAATTATTAACTAATTAATTAATACGAATTTTTAATCATTTCATCAACCTTAGTGATTAAATACTTACGTTATTTTAACATAAATACAAAATATCATAACAGAGAGAGTAGCTAGTCCACAAACGACTATTACAACAGTTCTAGCCCATATCTGAACAGAGAAAATACTCTGCTGGGCATCTTCTATCTCTGAAAACATTAAAAGCATATTAATTATTAGGTATTATTAAATTTTAACTAGTAATTATCACAATTTTAATTAAATATCTTAAAAATATTCCTCCAAAGTGTTCTTAATTCATTTATAATATTAAATTTTATTTTCTGAAATTTAAATTCTTCTTTTTCAGCAGTTAAAAATATAGAGAATCAAAATTAATTATAGAAATTTATAATATTAATAATTAAAAACATTAAATAATTCTTTTGAAGTATTTTTACATTTTACAAATATTTGGTTACAGTATCTTGTTGCTAACATTATATAATTCGTTTTATCTTGAAATGAAGCTTAACTACGTAATGAAAACAAGATGCAATAGTACATTATGAGAGTTGTAGATAATATTGTATTTTACGTACAAGTGAAAAAGTTACGCACGAGCTGCGTAGTTACACGAGTACGTAACTGCTTCACATCTAGAGTCATGTACTGTATTTTTTCTACAGCAATATTACATCATATCAAAGAATGAAAGAAAACTAAACTTCATTATTTCTGGAAATAATAAATTGTGAAATTATGGTATATTTCAATGACAAGACATGTTCTGGAGTTTTCTTATATCATATATTAGTGATTTTAAGCTTGTTAATACATACATTTTTGGTACATCTTTTAGTATCTTTCTTTAGACTTTACTGATAATAAATTATTATAATTACTTCGTGTTTTCTCTGCAATTTCTTGGAGGCGTTCATCGAATGCAGACTATATTTTACAAATTATGGAAACGTTTATTTCTCATAGCTTGTACTTTAAAAATAAAACCTGTACATTTGTACTAGCGCAAGGTTAATGAAAAAGGCACTCACACAAACATATTTAACAATACTTTTTGTCTTTCATAAATCCCAATGCCAACTACGAAATTTGGCATCATCGTTTTACTGTAAAGCAATACGATATTAAATAGTTTAAATTTCTGAAAAATATTTTATATTTAAATTTTTAATAAAGATTGTATGTATTCAAACATTGTTGCAAATAATTTTTCAAAATATATTCCACAGACGTCACTGGTTTGTCACATATTTCCCTTCAGGAATAGGTGCCTAGAAAGAAGATTTTTGGCTGCAGTTATTATTCCAATTGCAATTTAAATTAAATTTTTGCACGTCTGTCAGTTCTCATCCTCTATCCTTTTCCTTGAAAGTGGTTTTCATTTCGAGCACTGCTTATTTGTACTGTCAGGTCTTGAAAGTGGTTTTCATTTCGAGCACTGCTTATTTGTACTGTCAGGTCTAGTAATACTTAACGTCATTTTTTGTATACTTTTAAAATTCTTCATTAAAAGGTGAATAAGATTTAGTTTGTAATATACACAGTCTATCGCAGGGAAAACCGGACTTTTTTAAAATAAAAACAAAAGCTTACTTTGGTACGTAGACTTCCGCGGTCGTGGTCCATGCTATCTGCTTCTGGGTTGGGCTGTTTCAGTTTCACTGCACTGAAACTGTTTCAGTTTCACTGCACTGAAACTGTTTCAGTTTCACTGCACTGAAACTGTTTCAGTTTCAGTGCAGTAGTTCAGCCCTGAAGATGTCCCATACAAATGGGTACGAAACGTCGGCAGATATACTAGTGATGCGGTTCCAGCCCGGAAACCCAGAAGCAGATAGCACAAAAGCTTACTATTTAAATTAATTTATTTTATTCAAAGTAGTCGCCTTCGGCTTCAGTACAACGTTTTGCACGGTCAACTAACATGCCGAATGAATATTTAAGTTCATCTTTAGAGATGTCCTTCATGATCGCTGTCGACGTCTTTTTAATGGCTTCAACGTTGGCGTAACGCTGTCCTTTCATCGGCAAATGTAGTTTGGAAAATAGATAGAAATCACAAGTGGTCAAATCCGGTGAATGGTTAAAATGCCATTTGTAGTTAGAAAATCTGTGATAAGCGCATTATCATGCAACAAACGCCAACAACCATTTTCACGATATTGAGGACGCACACGACGAATACGCGCTAAAATACGCTTCATAACACCGAGATAATATACAGCATTGACTTCATGACTAGTTGGTACAAACTCTTTGTGCATTATCCCTTTCGAATCATAAAAACAAATCAACATTGTCTTCACTTTAAACTTCTCCAAACGGCTTTCTTTCGGTCTTTCTTCCCTTGGATGCTTTCATTCAGAGTTTTGACGCTTGGTCTCTGGATTATATTGAAAACACCATGTCTCATCGTAAGTTACAATAGAATCCTTGAAGTTTTCGTCCTTTTTTGAGTCTTTAATCAAGTCTGTACAATATTGAATTAAGGTAGCTTGTGTGGTACAAACCTTGTACAAATCTTTCTCAGTCCCAAAAACTGTGTCAAAATGCGATGAATTGAATCTTTGGAAATATTTAATTCCATTCCCACGTATCGTAATGAAGATCTCGGCTCATTTCTGATAAATTCAAGCACAAGTTCGAGGCTACTTTCGGTAACTATAGATTTTTTTGCACCAAGATGTTCGTCGTCATTTAAGTCCGTACGACCTTCTGTAAATCGTTTATACCACTCATACACACTCCTACATGATAAACACGCATCACCATACACTTGTTTCATCAAATTAAACATTTCAGTAAACGATTTGCGGAGATTAAAACAGAACTTGACATTTGCTCTTTGTTCGAAATTCATTTTTCGACCAATGCCACATACACACTGTTGCTTTATGCACAATTTCTCTGCTTTTAATGATGCAAATATCATAATATTTTGACATAACATTGGTGAAAGATCTATCTTACCGACGCATATTTTTTTAAATAGATGGCGCCACTAGGAATTTTAGAAAAGTTCGTTTTTTTCTGCGATAGACTATGTATGCTACATAGACGACATTAATTATAGCCAGGCCTGGTAGATTCTTGTTCAAATAAAGTTATTATGCCTAATCTCACTGACGAGTTCTTAAATTGTCAAAAGTTTAAGAGTCATTATGATTTAAGTATGATTTATTTTCCTATTTAGTTGCACCATGTGTTTTTAAGTCACGACTTATCTTAATTTTTCTACTTGGCGTCCACTCTATCTAATAAACGTACAGATACTAGTCCATTCTTATGGAAGCTGAACGCGGTAAAAGTACATATTTGATGCGTTTAAAAATTTAAGATTTATGAATATTTTTGTGGACAATTTCAGCTGCTTTTAGGCTTCAATATCGCATATTTTGTCATTGTACTGTATTACTTTACAATATTTGAATCAAAAATTAATTTTTATGTATTAATTTAAAAATCTGTTCTGATTTTAAGTCAAGAATAATTTATAAGGTATGTATTGGTGTTATTACCTACCTCCTCCGTTGAAGAAGATGAAAATGAATGAAAAAATGAATGACGGTTAATTCAATGTGTGGTTGGATGTGGATGATCTGATTGATTGAGACAATTTATTACCTCCTTTGTTTTAATAAATAATAATAGGGATATTATTTAACAGAAAATATTTATTTGCACGTGTTGGTTAGTCAATTTATTACGAGCGCGTATTCGGCTAGCTAAAGCACTGTAATAAATACAAATAAAAGAAAAGAAAGTAATATAATTGAATGTAATGTGAGGAGTTAATAATTAGTAGTTGTGTACAATGAGCATCAAAAGTCCAGGACGTGTGCTAAGCTGAAAGAAAGATTATTAGTGGAATAAAACGACAGGATTTCTTTTAAAATTTTATTCACAAGTTAAACTAATTCTTAAAGCTTGAATGTGTTGAATAGAGATAGTTAACAACGAGAGCAACAAATAAAATATGATAAACGTAATAACAAAGCTGTAATAAAAGATAAGTCTAACGATATATAGCTGTTTAATAAAATATACAAAGAGTTAGATTAAAATACTTGTACTTGCGTGTTTGTGTATATGTGTATATCCTGGATCAGGAAGCTGTGTATTTTCCGCGAACGCGAATTTAAACACATTAACACAACAAACGCGGGAAAACAACTTCACGATCACGTCAAAGGAATGCGTGTGTCCTTTGTCATGGTCTGAGAAGAAGTCTCTGTGTCTTACACGTGGCTGCTCTTAAGACACCCCGTATGCTAAAGGGTTAGGATACAGGTCATGTTTGAACCACCCAATAGCAAACGAGAATATTGGCGCGCTATATTCGACTTCCTAGAAAACGGCGGGTAGACGTTGCTTTATTGCAGTTGGACAGTACGTGACGAATACAAAAGATTCCTGCATTTGTATATATCACAAAAAAGGTCAAGATAAATAATAATTTATGACTTGAAACTCGAACTATTTTTAAATTTAAATAACTAAATTTAAAAAACATAATATAGAGAATTATTATTTGTATGCGAAGTGTAACAGTGTGTGTAACTAATTGATATTTATTTTATTCATTATAACAGATATGGAATTTAAAAACAATAGAGGGATTAATTAGTTGTTGTCAGAAAAGAACCTTTTAATTGTTTTCACCAATAATAAGAAAAATATAATTGAAAGTAAAAACACAGATGCGGTATCCGATGCAGAGCAAAAAGTATCCAATGTAGAGAAAGAAAATCCTTGAAGAAACAATAACTCTTGAATTTAATGCTCTTAACCCAGCCAATAAATATAGGGACGTGAATTCTTACAAGAAAAATATAATCACACGTGAAAAGAAGTTTTCTTCATTTCAGCTTCCCGGCTGAAACCGCGTCTTCGACAATACTGGCATCGGCGAATCGTCATCACTTGTATAGGACATTTCCAGAGCTTAACAGTCGCACTGAAACTTTCTCAGTTTCAGTGTCCGCGCGTCTCAGTTTCGTGGGTTTCTCCTCATCTTTGAAGACCCATTGTCTCTTGCTTTCTGGCCCGTTACAATAAATCAAACTTTCGTCACCTGTAACAATATCGTACCCCATCTTTGCTTGGCTTCGGTTGAATTTTTTAAGTATTTCTTTGCATCAATCCATACGCGCTTTATTTTAAGCTTCCGTTAAATTCTATGGTATCCATTCAGGACAAAGCTTCTGATAGTAAGATGATCATACAGGATAGTTCTGATTTGGGTCATACCTATATCCAATGATGCCCGAATATCTCTGTGTGTGCACTGGTTGTCTGTCTTTATCACGTTGTACATGGCGTCGATGTTTTCTGAAATGATTGCAGTGACAGGCCGTCCCACTCGATTATCATCTTTGAGCGAAAAACGTCCACGCTGGAACTCGTCGTGCCACTGTTCAACAGTCGCCAAGGATGGTGCTTCATCGCCAAACAATCGCGTGATGTCTTGCGAACACTCTTGTCGAGTGAGACCGTCTTTAAAATTGTATCTGTGTAGATGATGCTGTTTTATCTTTGTATTGTTGACTTTAGAACCTTTTATACAGCGTTTGGTATATATTTTTTTGTTGTTGCTATACTGTTTCCATACGGTTCCACGAGCTGCAAGAGAAATCAGGGCTCCGTTAAAGACAAGAGAGCTGCACACGTTGTCCCCACGCAACTCCTGGCTCTTTAGACTTAGCGCGGGTTTCTCGGAGCACTAGTTCCCATGCTTGCATACTAGCATTGATATTGCGTACATAACATGAAGAATTGTACCATCATTAAGATGTTACATTTCAACGTGAATAATTTACTTTACTTTTCTTACTATTGGGGAAAAATATGGGTTCTTTTGATTTTTAAAGTTGGGTTTTTTCAAAACTTTAGACGACGAATTTGACCACATTAAAGACAAAAAAATACATTTAAATGATCGCTTACAAATATATTCATACATACACACGTAATTTATTGTGTTAGTAGTTTATTTTCGCTGTCTACTTTTTGGAAAGAGAACAATGTTACATGATCCAATTACGTACTATTAAAACCTAATAACTTTCAATGAAAACAATAAAAAGATTATGAAACATTATAGGACTATTTTGTCATTTATTACTACTATATAACTTATGACTCCTATACTTCAATTGTTTCAACAATTTCTTGGAACCTCACAACTATTGCATTCATCTATTTATGACACGATTGAAGTTTTCAATTTTTTAAATAATTTTGACATGCTCTTATGCAATATGTTATGTAGGAAATAAATACAAAACTTAACACTTGTTTATGCGATAATCCGGTTGAGATTTAATTTGTTAGCTTAGTATCTGTAACAAAGAAAACAGCTCTTATCTCATGACGTCCTTCTAATTAATACCATTTGTAAATAGTCCTAATATGTTAATGAAAATTATTAATAATGTCTTTCATTGTTAACAGAACATCTTGATAATCAACGTAAATGTATGTACGTATTTCATTTCGGATTCGATTGAAAGACTAGATGATAAGATAGTGAAATTACCCTTTTTTAAACAGAATTTAGAAAGTGAAAATGTTTGGTTTATTTCTAATTCATACTCTGTATGTAGCTATGAATTATTGTTATTTCTGGTACCTACATGACGAAGAAATTATTTCTTTTTATTAAATGAATTACGCGATGTAAATTAAATACAGTCTGTCGCAGAGAAAATCGAATTGTTTTAAAATAAAAACAAAGGCTTGCTATTTTGGTAAAATTCATTTATTTTACTCAAAGTAGTCCACTTCGGCTTCAATACAATGTTTTGCACGGAGCATTAACATCTCGAATGAATTTTGAAGTTCATCTTTAGAGATGTCCTTCAAGATGGTTGTCGACGCCTTTTTAATGTCTTTGACGTCGTCATAACGCTGTTCTTTCATCGGCAATTGTAGTTTGGAAAACAGATATAAATCACGGAAGGTCAAATCTGGTGAATATCATGAATGGTTGGTGGTTAAAATGCAATTTATAGTTAGAAAATTAGTGATAAGCGTCGAGTGATGAGATGGTGCATTATCATGTAACAAACGCCAGCTACTATTTTCACGATATTGAGGGCGCACACGACGAGTACATTCCAAAAGACGCTTCTTCATAAGACCAAGATAATATGCAGCATTGGCTGTTTGAGTAGTTAGTACAAAGTCTTTATGCACTATGCTTTTCGAATCATAAAAACAAATCAACATTATCTTCACTTTTGACTTCTCCAAACAGCTTTCTTTCGGTCTTTCTTCGCTTGTATGCTTCCATTCAGAGCTTTGATTTTGGATCATATTAAAAATACCAGGTCTCATAGACAGTTACAATAGAATACCTGAAGTTTTCGTCCTTTTTTGAGTCTTTAATCAAGTCTATACAATGATATTAAATTCGGAGCTTGTAAACCTTGCTTGTATAGTACAAACCTTGCACGCACTTTTCTCAGTCCCAAATGCGGTGTAAAAATGCGATGAATTGATTATCTGGAAATATTTAGTTCCATTTCCACGTATCGTAATAAGGATTTCGGTTCATTTCTGATAAATTCACTCACAAGTTCAATGTTATTTTCCGTAATCACAGATTTTTTTGCACCAGGATGTTCGTCGTCATTTATGTCTGTACGACTGTCTTTAAATCGTTTATACTACGTACGTAATAAACACGCATCACCATACACTTGTTTCATCAAATTAAACGTTTCAGTAAACGACTTATCGAGTTTAAAACGGAACTTGATATTTTGCTTCTTGTTCAAAATTAATTTTTCGACCAATGCCAAATACACACTGTTACTTTATGAGCAATTTCTTTGCTTCTAATGATACAAACGTCATGATATTTTGATATAACATTGGTGAAATATCTGCCTTACCGACTCATATTTTTTTAATAGATGGCCCCACTAAGAGTTCCTATTAAAAATATTGATGTTGGTCTCTTGCAGGAATCGTAATGTAACATCTGCAATATGAAAATGGTCATTATTTTCTTATAATGTGGCATTCTCTAATCCTTGCTTATGTTGTAATACGAATGATTCCAGAACTTCGTAACCATTGAGCATTTCAATGGTATCGAAAGAGTACTAAATGATGCTTAATTTCTGTGCTAATCTCACCACAAATTATCAAGCTTCTAGTAAGTGTAGTCTTTCTTTCTGTGAAAAAATTCAACTCCCTCTCCTCTTCTACATTGGACTCGTCTCCAAACATCACAGACCCAAATGCAAAAACAATTCAATAGAAAAATAATACTTTTCCACTCTCTATCTCAATTTATCTTTAACAATAGACAATAAACCTAAACGAACGAATATGGCGATATATGGAACGCGCTATTATTCTGTGGCCTATCTCTGCCAAAAAATAATTTTCGCAAAGATCTTGTGGATGTATATCTATCCTTAACGGCAATCAATCTTTTATCTAGTCTTCTATCTTCACATCCAGTCCCAACCATCAAACAATGATTCTACTAGGTCGTCCAGAGCCTTTCCTACGACGTTGCCCACCTCTTTGAGACTAATTTTTCCAACATCAAATAACAGTGGCAATATTTTTTTGCATCCTGCTAGCGATTTCAAGAAATGCAATATCCATCTCATGTAGTCCGACGGTACGACTCCTTTCGAAATTTTTTAACTGGCGATAATTGGATTTTTTTCAAACTCATCATATTTAAATGCACCAATTCACAGCAATAGACTGACATTAAAAGCATTCCTAGCCAAATAGCTGAATACATTAGTTTACGTGGCGCGGTAACTCATTACTAAATCTTTTGTATAAAGATATAAATTTTTCAATGAAATCATCTATTATTCTTAACAGAGTAAACGTTTGTACAAAATTTGATTTAAAAATATATACTTTTACTGGGTGATTTGTTATATATGTATACATTACATTTTATAATACGTTAGCTATAATGTATACAAACTGAAAAACACGTATTGCATTATGTATAGCCTAGCCATACCTTTACTCATATTATTAAAACGTAATTCCCACCGCATTATTTGCTCACCGTCGTACATTTGTATACAACCATATTCAACACCTTTCCATTCGTGATACCTGAAGAAAACAAATGCTATGATCAGACAGTTGAACTATTTAATAAAATACACAATCTATCGTAGAGAAAACCGATTTTTTTTAAAAATAAAAACAAAAGCTTTCTATTTTGCTAAAATTCATTTACTTTATTCAAAGTAGTCGTCTTCAGTTTCAATACAACGTTTTGCACGGTTAATTAGCATGTCGAATGAATTTTTATGTTCATATTTAGAGATGCCCTTCAAGATCGCTGTCGACGCCTTTTTAATGGCTTCGACGTCGGCATAACGCTGTCTTTTCATCGGCAAATGTTGTTTGGAGAATAGATAGAAATCACATGGTGCCAAATCCAGTGAATACAGTGAATAGTTGATGGTTACAATGCCATTTGTAGTTAGAAAATCTGTGATAAGCGTCGAGCGATGAGATGGTGCATTACAAACACCATGTCTCATCACCAGAATACCTGAAGTTTTCATCCTTTTTTGAGTCTTTAATTAAGTCTGTACAATATTGAATTCAGTTAGCTTGTGGGGTACAAATCTGGCACGAGTCTTTCTCAGTCCCAAATGCTGTGTCAAAATACAATGAATTGAATTTTTGGAAATATTTAGTTCCATTTCCACGTATAGCAAAGAGGATTTCGGCTCGTTTCTGATAAATTCACGCAAGTTCGATGTTACTTTCCGTAACCACAGATTTTTTGCACCAGGATGTTCGCCTCATTTATGTCCGTACAGCAAATGCAAATGTCATGATATTTTGACATAACATTGGTGAAATTTCTACTTTACCGACGCATATTTTTGTAATAGATAGCACCACTAAGAATTACTATTTTAAAAAAGTTCGGTTTTCTCTGCGACAGACTGTGTATATTACACTTCAAAATCGAATAAATTCGTTATATCAACACAAATAATTATAGTACATTTATTTTTTTGTTGGAGTACTTAATTGTAAAAGTACTACTGATCAAATTTCGATCTCAAAGTCATCCTCTATTTATCGGGCAAAGTGGTCCAATAATTTTTTTGTAAATTGATAAAAAAAGTAAATCAAAAATATGTTTGGACTGTTTTCGGTAGCTCACATGTACATATATGAAAGTGAGGTGGCGTCTTTAAATCTCTATAACTATATGATAAGGATGAAACAAATCGAAAAGAATAATAGAATTTGCCGTAGTGCTTGAACAAGCAAATTTCAAAATTTCATGACTATTTTTGTCAATCTGTTTTGTTTTTTTGAGGAGGTAGGGGGACATAGAATGTAATAATTCAAAAAATAGTTCATTTAATAATCAAGTAAATTTATTTAGTATGTTACTTTAATATATAGCACTGTCATTAACATCCGCATTAGTAAAAAGGCCAACAAAAACATTTTAGCTTAGAAAATCATTGCGTAAATAGAAATCATAATTAACCTGTATTAACACGTAGCTTCCTTAAAAATTTTGCGTATAATATAGAAACAATCAATTATTCCAACCATTTTTTTTAATTGTTTTTCAAAATACTCGTCTTTATTATCTATGCACGTCTGCATTCGGTGAAACCGGTTTTCAAAATATCGGGCCCATTGTTGTTTAGTCATCTCAGATACGAAATTTTCGTAGGCTTCCCCAGTTGCCTCCGGGGTATTAAATTTCAATCCACGCATTTTGTCTTATATGAACGGAAATAAAACGAACTTACAAGGTGTCAGGTCAGAACTATAGGCGGATGAGTCATCAATTTCATTCGTGACGTGGCTAAAAACTCTGACGTTTGAGATGCGTTGTGTGATGGTGCATTGTGTTGATGAAGAATGATCCGTCTTCTTGGTCGTTTCTCGCCCACTTTTTGAGCATTGAATGTCCGACGATCCTCTAGCGGAATAGTAGCAAGATGATAGGCGCGACCGAAAAAAGCCACCATTTTCTTGCCAGAACTTTGTCTGCGTCTCACTTTGATGAATGGGTTTCTCCTCATCTTTGAAGACTCATTGAGCCGATTATCGCTTACTTTCTGGTTCGTAACAATAAATTCAACTTTCGTCATCTGTAACGATGTCATGCACTAATTTTGCTCGATTTCGGATGAATTCTTTTAAGCATTTTTTTGAACCAATCCATACGCGCTTTTTTTGAGCTTCCGTTAAATTGTGTTGTATCCATCCAGCGCAAAGATTTCTGACGGCAAAATGATCATACAGGATAGTTCTGATTTGGGTCATACCTATGCCCAATGATACCCCAATATCTCTGTATATGCAGTGGTTCTCTGTTTCTATCACGTTGTACACGGCGACGATGTTCTCTGGAGTGACTGCAATGGTAGGCCATCCCTCACGATGCTCGTCTTTGAGCGAAACACGTCCACGCTGGAACTCGTTGTATCACCGTTCAACAGTCGCTAGAGATGGTGCTTCATCGCCAAACAATCGCTTGAAATTTTGCGTTCATTCTTGTTTTGTAAGACCGCCTTTAAAATCGTAGAAAATGATGGCTCGGAAGTTTTCGCGCGTTAATTCCATTTCTCACGAAATTCTCTTTATTTAAAAAATTACTAAAAAGAAGCAATAGCATATGCTAACAATCTGTAAATGCTATTGGAACTAAAAAATTTCAGAGAAACCTACACAAATATTTCTAACAGTGCCACCTTAGGAAGTAGCTGAACCGCAAAACTTTTAAAGCAACGTGCATACTTATTTAAGTACAATAGCTAATTACATTCCTAAATATTAAAGAAGAAACTTTTCTAATTGAAAAAAAATGTATTAGCAAATGTATAGATATAATACATTGTCGTATTATTTCATGTCTGATATCTATCGCTAAAAATTATGAACACTACTTTAAAACGCGGCCCGTGAACGTATTTGCACATTAAAGTTTGGCCCACAACATGTCAAAGGTTGCCCATACCTGTTCTAGAGCATACTTGGAGAAACTAAATGAACTATTTTATTCATCAAAATATTTATGTAAGTAAATGTGAAAAATTCTGTTTTCAGCGATATATACTGGTAATACATAAAATAAAAAAACATTATATAAATTATGTAACTGTTTATAAATAAACTTTGATTAAAATACGTATCGTTTATACTATATTGCGTTTTTATCCATAATTTCAGATATGTCTATCTACCATACATTTACACATACATTTGCCACAATTCTAAAGCACTTCATTAATTCTCAAAAACTTACTGAACACAAGCGCACGTTTTGTTATCCTCTTCGCCACTGCAAATCATCCGATGGTCTTTACATTCTGTGTAATTATCACAAGGATCGCCATAATCGCTTACTGAAACAAACAATTGTAAGCATCTCTGGCTTAAATGATGGTTATACGATGCACTTGAAAAAAACTTACGAAATTTAAATGGTTTCGTTAAAGGAAGCAAAACTAGTAATAAAGCTATCATTATACTATATCTAATATTCCTTTTTTTTTATTAATTACATCACTTGTAAGTGCAATTCAATTGGATACTGCTTTAACGTTTAGTATTGTAGCATTGCAAAATATTATAGTACACTTGGCATCCACCAATCTAACCAAGTACACACGTAAACATAAACTGAAATTATTTGGATGTTGGCCCAAATCAAAATTCATTGTCCTTACATATTATTGGCGCCACTAAAAATATACCACACTGGTGTACAAGAAAAATCAGAGAAATATGTTTAATAAAGTTGACTTCGTTATAACATGTACATACATAAATTGTAACTCCGAATATGCATTACTAGATAATATTATACTATTATTATTATTAAAGAGCATATATTTTAGACTATTCACACTCCTTGTCGTCACAGAAGTACATATTTCGTTCGATATAATAAGTTGTTTGCGTTGACAATAATCTGTATTTGATATTTCATTATGTTCGTCTATTAAATAGGTTAGGCGGTATATGATGCAAAAAATCAGATTTTGCTAGATTAATGCCAATTTCTAGTACATAATAGATATCTGTTACATATCCTTTAAGTTATCAATAAAATATCCAATGGATATCAATAAAATAAATCCACATTACTACTGCAGTTTTTGAAAACCAAGTCGATGATGTAAATACATTTGTTTTCAGCGGTCGAAACTTGTTTTTCATTATTTGTGGTATGATATTTATGTGAATATTATTTTTATGTGTTATATAACGTTATTATTATTATTGTAAAAATAACGATAATATAAATATTCTATTTTGTAATGTTAAACATATAACATATACTAATTGTAACTTATTGTAATATTAGAAATAGCCTAAACGTTTGTAAACATAACAACATTCCATAGATAATATTAGAAAACAAGCTAACGAAAAAAGATGTCAAAACCCTAAATATTCTATCAGCAGCCCCTGATTGAGAAAGAGATAACTTTAACAAATATACCAGGTTGTTTAATAAGTTTTGTCATTCGATAAGAGATGGCGCTCTTAGGTTCGTTTTTTTTATTGCTCTAAAAATTGAACAACTTTTTTACAAACACTTGTGAAGTTTTCTCATTTTGTATTTTCTCATTCGTATATTTACAGCTGTTCAAAGTTGACATCTCACACTATTTTTTTTACAATGGAAGAAATTGAATATTGTGCAGTGATAAAATTCTTATTTTTAGAAAGTGAAGCACCAAAACAAATTCATTAACGATTGTTAAAAGTTAATAAGGACTCTTCACCTTTAATTAGAAAAGTAGGAAGATGGGTTGCTGAATTTAAACATGGTCGTACAAGTCTTGAAGACAATCCATGTGAAGGACGTCTAAAAATTGCATCAACACCAGAAATCGTAGCAAAAATACAGGATATGATTTCGAAGATCGTCGATTAACCGAAAGAGATTTAGTAGAAACCCTAGGTACCTCATTAGGCAGTGTAAACAATATTTCGGCTAAAGTTTTGGGTTTCAGAAAGCTGCGTCCAAAATAGGTGCCGCATTCATTAACAATGGAACAAAAACACATTCGAACGCGACTTTCTCAGCAACATTTCAAGAGTTTTGGAGAGAATAAAAACGATTTTGTGGGCTTTCTAAATTACCTGATCTAACTTTATTAGATTTCTATTGTTTTAAATCCTTAAAAATAAAATTTATCATACTACACTAAAACATTTAAGAACTACAAACAATAATTCAGAATGAAATTGAGAACATTGGTTCTGAAACACTACGGAATGTTTCTGAAAATTCGAAAAGAAGAGGACATGTCTGTTTGAAAAATGATGACATCACAAACACATTTCATAATTATTTCACCAAAAAGAAAATATGCATGTAATTGCTAAAATTTCTGTTCAAATTTGTCAATTTCATTTATTCTAAATATTTCACTTTATGTTAAATATAAATAAAATCAGTTATAGGTAGTAAATACATTTTTTTCTATAATATACCACAATCTACGGCACCCATAATCAATGCCACTGACCAATTCCAAGTATTGTAAATGTAAAACTCAAGTTCATCATTCAGTTAAATTTCATTTAAATCACTTCTGAAAAATCGGGCATAAATGCTAATAGTTGAAACTCCTTTTGCCTATCAAAAGATTTTTAAAGAATTAAAATTAACTATGATAATACTACTTGAATGATTTCCTAAATTATTTTCATTTGCGTATTTGGTCACACCTAAAAAATTTTCTCAACATGTGGTATTTTATGTATGGAATTACATTGTAGTTGTTTTGTGTTGCGTATGTTAATTTGATAAATATAATTCATTACAGAGTTATTATTAAACACAATATGAAAATATTAAATTAGTTATGTTTCTAGTTTAGAGGAAATGTTACAATACGTATATTTAAAATTAATAAAGAGATATTAAATATTTATAATTGCGTTTAATTTAACCGTATATTAATTTAAATAAATAATTCGTTCCTGATTGGTGAAATAAATTCATATGTACCTATGTCAATTCCCTAATAAATTCTAGTTTAACTTTTGTGGTTATGTATAACCATGAGCGAAAATTGTATTGACAATCTAAAAAAATGTGCTTTAGAAAAGATAAAATATGGTGAGGATCTTATTAGTTCTTTGTCCGAGTATCGACATATTGACGGACTTCAAAAATTACACAGAAAAATTAAACAAGAACTTAATTTTCTGAAGCAAGTAATTTAAATGTTATAAGATGTAATTACCATATATGTGTATGTATGTATTTTTCTAGATCCAGGAATCTAATAACATTAAGAAAGAACATTTACAATGCACAAATCTTACACATTTTACTGCTTTAATAAAAAAATTAGGTGATGTTAAAGAATGTATTGGTGTACATAAAGTATTTAATTTAGATGACAGAAAGCTAATAATTGATATCGTCTGTGATAATGGATTGACCTGGATGAAGGTAATTGCAAGAAATCCAAAATCACTAAGTCAAATTTGCATGGGAGATAGCAGTTATGGTGTTAGAAGTATTTTTGATCAAGCTAAAGAATTTCTGGAATGTGCTCCATTATATCCATGTTTATTTCGAACACCAAACGTTAGTAAACAAATATTTTAAGATATTAACAAATAATTTGAATCAGATTATTAAAAATATAATTTTCAGGTAATATTTGTATTTGCTAATGGTGTAGGAATAAATTTAGCTAGTAAATTAGAATCATTAGGTATTTTGGTAGAAGGTGAAAGAATAAAGATCGATGAGGAAGTTGAATATGATACGCCACTAGTTTCAGAATTGTCAAGTAAAAATACCTCCCAAATTTCCAAAGTTAATTTGGATGTATCTGCAATGTTAGCTTATGTGAGTTCTGTAACAAATGGTAGTTGTGATAAATATGAATTTTCTGTACCAGTATTAGCACAACAAGCAGAATGGGAATGTAAAAGGCCAGTTAAACCTATATTAGATGATTTCTTTCAAGGTATAAAGAATGTAAAGTATTACATGATTGTTAAAAGTTATTGTATTATAGTTCAGTAAGTTCAGTAATTGAAATATTGATTTTATTTAAGAATTGATGTGTTAGTAGCATCTATTCCCTAGATTATCACGATCAATCAAATACATTTTTTTTACATTCATTTTTCGCGCGTGGCCTTATGATCCTCGTAATAATTAATATTTTCCTGTTAGCTTTTTCACGCTTCGCATGATCACACTCTTTTGTTCTCTTTTTTCAATTCATATTTGTTCCTGTTTCGCTATAAATAATTCCCCAGCATCTTTTTCTCCTATCTGTCCAAAATGTGTCAGATTATTTTAAAACCAATGTCTCATATAAGTAAATTTTAATGGAAACTGTGGTTGATCAAATTAATCAATTGAGGTTAATATAACCCTTTTCGACAATGTTTGTTTTCTGTATACGTATTCTGACAACTAAATTGTCATCGTCTGCAGATAACTAATCACTGCTGCACCTGGAACAACAACAAAACCCGCACTGAAACAAAGTTATGTATAATACAGATAAAATAGTGTTTTAATTTATGAAGTTTGTCTTTTCTACGGTTCCAATATTGTTATATTACTTGTATTTTATCACTGTTATTCGTTATTGTTCTAACAGCTAATTTATCAAATTTATTTCATTATCCTTGTAAGTTTACATTTATGTAACCTATGCAGGCTTTTACGTTTATTTACAGGTTTACAGGTTAGGTGTATAGTATATTATCGCAGCTGACAGCAATATAAAGTATTTAATTTAACATCCCCACTTCCTGTCGACATCTGATTTCATACGACAGTGATAGGCAAACAATCCTGATTTAAATTATATATATATATATATATATATATACACGATTTCTTTTCAAATACTATGTAAGAAGATATCCTATACTCAATTTGAAAGATCGGATTTGAACCAACAGTTATTTTTAAAGCTTTGTTCAGAAAAATGGTTTCATTTAAAAAAATCAATTGTATTAAATATGTTAACAAAATTTTTTATTAAAGATATTTTCATAGTTGTCATTTAAATTATAAAATAAGTTAAGTGTATTGTAATAGTAGAATTTTTCACTTACAAATTCTTGCAGGTAAGAAACTGTATTGCTGTGAAACCGCCAAAAATAATTTCATTAATATCCTAAATACAGTTGGTGGACCTAACGAGAAGAATAGAGGTTTTGCATTTCTCAAGCGAATGACAGTTCTACCGGATAATGCTACAGTAATGGATACTGCCGAAGGTGATGCTGACTCCAAAATTTTTAACAGCGTTCAATATACATCAGATAAAGAGTTATATGTCGGAGGAAAAATCCGTGAAAGATCTTTAATTATATTTACATTTGGGGATCGAATTCAAGCTGTAACGGTAACAGCAAATGATGGATTCGTTAGAGCTGCCAGGCAACAGGTTTGGTATCGTTTATTACACTATTAATGTTTTGTTAATTTTCATATTTTTGTAGGGAATAAATTTTGTGGTTTTTGTTCATGAATCGCGTGCCCTTACAGAACAAAAAGAGTCAATGGCTAAATTAAAAAAGTGAATTAATTTTAAATGCTTTATATTTTATATTAATTATAATTTAATTATATCTTCAAACTTTACAATAAAAGTTGATAAATGCAGTGTCCTAATTATTGTACATATATACCGAATATCAAATGTATATGAAATGGATATAAATCTGTGCAAACATAGTAATAAATATATTTGTTATACTCTATTGTTTTAAATGGCGGAGCATTTTACTTAATGCATTATCATTATTAGTTATCAATATAATTTTTTACATTTAAGTCTTATTTCTTAAATATTTTTTATACACTCCGCGCAACATGAATAGGACCACCCGACTTGTTGCAAGCTTTCGGTGGTTTGAAAAACAATTCATTTACTAAAAATACAATGCAAGTTTGTAATGGTATGATATGGCAAATAATACGCATTATTGCGCAATAGTGCCTAACGTTATGCATTGGGTGACGTAAGTACCACATACATACAAAATGCACCGCGCCGGTTGGATACGACCAGTATTTAATAGTAAGCTACCGGATGAGTGTCGAGTTACAACGTGTATCCAGATAAACAAACATCTGTAATTAAGGGTATTGTGCAACGATGGGACGACAGAAGTGCTTAAGTATGGAAGAAATTGGAAAAATTAAAGCGTTCCATCAAGAAGGGTATTCCTCAAGGGCTACTGCAAAGAAAATAAGTCGATCACACCAGGTTGTGAACAATTTTATTAGGGATACAGAGAATTATGGAAAACGTTTTAAAGGGCAAACAACATCCGTTACAACTAAGAGAGAACGTCGAGCCATATTACGCGAAGCATCGAATTCGGCATTAACGGCAAGACAAATCGCCAATAACGTTGGAACGAATGCATCGTTAAGAACTGTACAGAAGTTACTGAAGACCTGTCCGAATTTAAAACGTTTTTAAAATTACACGACGGCCTCCTTTAAGGGAATTTCAGCGCACTGCACGTCTTCAGTTTGCTCAAGCAAAAATGGGGTGGACAAGAGAATGGCAAACTGTTATTTTCAGTGACGAGAAGAAGTTTAATTTAGATGGCCCGGTTGGGTTTTCTTATTATTTCCACGATTTACGTAAAGATGAAGTGATTCAGTCACGAAGGCGAGCCGATGTTGGTTCAGTCATGGTATGGGGAGCTGTTTCCTATAACGGACCTGTTGATTTAGTAATAGTGAAGGGCAGACAGAATTCGGAAAAGTACGTCCAGCTGCTGCAACAGGTGAAAGACAAATTTTCCAACGTTATGGCAGGTGGGCCATTTATTTTCCAACAGGATAATGCCAGTATTCACACCGCGCGCATTGTTCGACGCTGGTTTCAAGAACAAGGCATGGAGGTTCTCAATTGGCCATCGCTCTCCCCCGACCTGAACATCATAGAAAATGTTTGTGGATGGTTGTCGCGTAAATTGTACTCTAATGCTACCCAATTCAGTTGCGCTGACGAACTAGAGCAGGCGCTGAAACGAAGTTGGGCGGAACTTCCCGTTGACTACTTGAGAACCCTGTATAATTCCATTCCATCCCGACTATTTGAGGTTATAAGAAATAATGGCAAAAGTACTCATTATTGAACAATAAAGTATTTTGTTATTGCAAACGAATCTTTTATTTTGTAGATTGGTCGTATTCAAGTGGCGTTTAATTACTCTACTTATTGTCATTAGTAACGTATATTTGCACTGACTTTTACAAAAATTATATTTGGTACCTACATACATCTTTTTATCAACCCTCTTATTTTCGAAAATAACAATTCCAGCGCGCTACCATGTTTATACCAACTACAAATGTCATATATGCAGTTGGTCCTATTCATGTTGCGCGGATGTATATGCGTATGTATAAAATGTAGTGCCATTCAATTAACAAAACCTTTATCACCAATTTTTTTAGTTCAATGTGTATATTTATTGTTCCTCCATACTTTTTAGATCTAACCTAGAAGACAATATATTTTTATTTATTTACGATAAATCGTAAATGGTCGAAGGATGTTCGAATTTAATAGACTGTTGCTTTAGTAATACGCGTCTACAACATTGACATCTTTACTGTGCCCAATATTTTCATTTCGATATAAAATTTTTGACATGCATAAACATAATGTATAATTTTAGGTTAGTGATAGTTTTCTTATCAAATTTAATATCCGGGAGTTCAGCGCCTTTCGATCGTTTATGAATGTGTAAATGAAAATACGATATTAAAATATTTTTATTTATTTATTTTACTTCTTAATTCCATATTAAATACATCAAATATTTATTTACATGTTTTTGGCAAAAAACATTAAAACGTCACTGAAAATAACATTGACCCAAATTGTAGGATAAATGTGTTCCAAATTACGACACGACACATCATCTTGGTAATTCTAAAGAAAGGAACTCTTGTTTTCTGTTAAAATATTCTTCTAATTTTTGGGAGGCATATCTAAAAAAAAAAGTACTAATAGTTAAGTAAAGCATCAAAAGTAAATCGATAAATTAAAGTGCAAAATAACGTTACAATTTAAACTAACCTTACAAAATCAAATTCAATATAAGAATGTTCTACTTGTATTAAAGCCCAGATACCCCAAAATAAATGAGCTGCCAGGGCAAATTGATTAACTTCTACATACAACTTTTCGATCAGATGGTCCGATGGATCTTCCCCAAAATATTGTTTAAGATAAACTTGTAGCCAATCTTTTTGTAATTGCTTGTCAGGATATAAACTATTATCAAATTCATCCACACCTAAAATTATATATTACACTACTATATATACAAGCTTGATTTCTAAACGGAAGAATTTTTAAGCCATCTGGTTCCTTTTAACACATTACACAATTTTATTATTGTAAGATCGCGTCTACTAAGTTTCACTGCTTTTTCTATATTTAGACTTGCAATATAAAACAGCAATGCTTCTTGACGTAGACTAGAAAGAAACTTTTTGATTTGACACAGAAGTTAACAAGAATTTGTAGTTAGGTTGCCTTTAACATTCTTTGAATAAATCTATACCACTACAATTTTAAAATAATTGCGATCACAATGACCTGAACTTGATACCATTTTATAAAATATTTGGCGTGGCTATATTGACGATAAAATTCCATACTTTTGGCTGCCTTCAGATATGTTTATTTGCAGATTCGATAAAATAACTAACCGATTATCAGCTCAACAATATATTTACACACATTTTGTTAGAATTACCGAATAGTTAATATATCAAATGAACTAGTAGACTTGGGTTAAAAAGATACCGATTCGATGACGATATACGTTACCAATTAGGTTATTTTAATATAAACAAAAAATGTAAAAATGCCCATTATAACGAATTTGCCTCGATGTAATTCTGAAAAATTGTCAGTAAAACGACTTCAATAAATATACATAATGCCTGAAAGCGGCCTTACAAATCTCGTCTTGTTCAATTCTTCGACTGTTTAATATATATGCTCCGACTCATATTATTAGATTCACAAGAAAACTTCTATCTTTATTAATGAAAAGTTTATGATTCAACTCAGAAACAAGGCGTTAGTTAAATAAAAGAGAACACAACTTTTAACAGATTGGAATTGTTCCAAACATTTCAAAAACTTTACTAAATCCATCCAACGCGAAAAGGAGGCCTACTTTACCATAATTATGAATTTACAAGACAGTTGTCTGAAGAAGAAATGAAAACATGATTACTCAAGTAACATGTCTTTGAATGCTACGTCAAAGCGAAAGGTCCATCCTTTGCTGTTTATTCCAACATTAAATGCTCTTTCTCGTTGGAGGTGCAATGTTAGACTTACGACTGAATGCACGCTGCACCGCAGTCACAAATTTACTTTTACTGAGCTTACGAATGCAAAAAATCTTGTGGTTCGTAGCAGACATCTTGTTTACAACTGACGCTACTGTGTGGCGCTGAAATGTTCTAGTGTAGTATTCGAAACTTTACAGCATCCTCTTTTAAACGTAATTAACAGAATTCAAATATTGGCGTATAGTGCAGGAAATGTAAACAATTGAAGTTGCGCCCTACTTTTTGAATTCACTGTATCATGTTCTTATTAAAATTAAAGAAATGTATGTTACCTGATGGTGGAAATAAATGTCCTTTAATGTAAAAACAAAAATATAAACATTGGTGGATGATACGCAATATATCAACTTACCCGCAAATTCGGCAAAATGATTACCAATGTCATATGCCTGATAATTATAGCTAGCGTATTCATAGTCAATAAACGTTATTTTATTTTTATTCTCTGTAAATATAACATTACCAAGTAGTAAATCGTTATGAGCAAAAACGACGGGACTGTCCAACTTTGAAAGCTCTTTTCGCAATTCATCTATTTCTTTCTGAATATCAGCTTTTCTTGGTATTTTGAGTAAGTCAAATCTAGTTTATTCGAAATAATAATTAATCTAGATTTACGGTATCAAAATATTGACGTGGCTCACCGTTCTTGCTTGTCGGGATTGCTAAATCGGTGAGGAACTAGATCCAAAAAGTTTTGCAGTTTCCTCCACAAGATTGGTTCTATATTTGAAACGTCCGGGACCTTCGCTTTATGTAATTTTGCCATGTGCACTGCGACCAACCTGTATATATTAGGATCCCTAACTGTCTTTACAGTTAATGTTTGACCAGGAACGAATTCGTAAGACAAACCGTTACGGAATGTGGCGTATAAACTCGGTGCCAGGCCTAACTTGTTAAGGAATAATATGTTTCTATAACAATATAAATTGAATGTACAATATTTATATGATGGTAATATTTAGGGATGTTTATAAAAAGATCATTTCGCACAAAGGAACTCCTTATAAACATCTTTTAATAGAGAAGAAGTTTATATACTGGCTTTTATATGTTTAGATTACAAAAATCTACAATAAGCTACACTACAGGCCATAAGTGAGGGATCGCTTATCATAAATAACAAAACACTTGTATTTTAGACACATCCCTTAGACTTTTACCTGTTTTGCTGGGAATAATTGAAATAACAGTTGTAAATTTAATTCTGAGGAGGATTATTCGGATTATTATTATAAATTAGATAAATATATTTGTTTCTGAAAAATATTGTAAATCCTTTTAATAGTTTTATGGCGTCTATTTAATAGAAATATTTTATATACCTAAATCAATTTAATAGGGTTTACAACGCAATATTATTATAATGGTATTAGGAATTCATAGTAAACTATTTGGCAATTTAAAAATTAGTTTTCGTGCAGCATTTGTCCGAGTAAGTTGCAATACGAGTATTTGAGAACAGACGTAAAAGTAATTTATAAAAATGCCGAAAAGAAAGGAACTTAGCGCAGAAACTCGTAGTTCTATAATAACGCTACATGGTGAAAAATTTTCAAATAGCCCAAAAGTTAAATTTATCTTATCACGCGGTGCAAGGAACAGTGAAACGATATTCACAAAGTGGATCATTACAACCAATAAAACGTTGCAGAAGGCGAAGGGTAACTACCAAACAAGAGGATTTGCACCTAAAAATACTATCAAAATGAAATAGGCGCCTCACAGCTCCTCAGCTTCGAGCAGAGCTGAATGAAGGCCGTCGAAAGCCGGTGTCACTGACTACTGTAAAACGACGTTTGACAAAGGCGGGACTACATGGGCGTATTGCAGCTCGAAAACCATTATTGAATCCACGAAATCGTAAAAAACGGTTACAATAGGCCCAGGACCATCAACATTGGGACATAGAAATGTGGAAGCAGGTGTTATGGACAGATGAGTCAAAGTTCCAAGTGTTTGGTAGTAATCGTAAGTGGGTGAAAGGATGTTACCCGAATGTGTAGTGCCAACTGTTAAACACGAGGGAGGTTCTGTGCTTGTTTGGGGATCCTTTTCCTTTGATGGTGTCGGAGATTTGTACCGCATTGAAGGCATTTTAAAAAAGAGGGGTACCTGAAGATTTTGGAGGAACATGAAATTCCGTCTGGATTAAGGTTAATTGGTGAAGGTTTTCACCTACAACAAGATAATGATCCCAAACACACTTCCCAACTTTGTAAAAACTACGTGAATCAAAAAGAGGAGGAAGGGGTATTGATAAATATGATTTGGCCACCACAATCACCCGATCTCAACCCTATCGAATTACTGTGGGATGAATTAGATAGAAACGTGAGAGAAAGCTGTCCACAATCGCAGAAACAGCTTTGGGAGCTACTTACAAGGGTGTGGAACAATTTACCAATGGATACGCTCCAGAAACTTGTATCGCGGTTGCCTAATATTTGTAAAGAAATCATTAAGCGCAGAGGTGGATACTTCGACGAAAGTCGAATATGATAAGAAATTCTACAAAATATGTTGAAATTATTTTATTTTATAAGGAAAACTGTTCATTTGTCTCGTACATATAGTTCTGTAGAAATATACGTTTTGTTTCACTAAGCGTGCATGTTTTTTTTTTAAATTTCATCTACTGATCCCTCACTTATGGCCTGTAGTGTATATAAAAGGTTTTCCAATAGGGACATAACAATTTTGTCTTTTAATATGAACGCACCCTTGATTGAACGTTTTTTATGATCTGTCAACGTCAAAACGTCAATCAAGGTTAACGTTTTTATCATAGTGAAGTTCGCAAACAAGCAACGTTTGGACATTATTAAAAAAATACTACCGCAGAATAGATTGAAAATACACTGCTCAAAACAATTAACGGATATTTGGAAAAATGGTAACAGTATAAGTAAATAAAGAATGTAGCACCTCGCAAATATTTTTATGTTTAACTGAAACGTTTTTAAATAAGAAACCGAACGCATTGACACGTTTGAACTCGTTTGTGTACATTATAAAGCTACTAAGGCGCTAGAGTGAACAAATATCATTAAATGAATACACAATTATGAGACTATAAGAAGTTTTATTGATAAAATGACGAAAAATCTATTGTTAATAATGTGTATGATCTCCACGAACGGCAATAAAGGTTTGACATCTCATCGACATTGACTGAATCAGGACATCAAAAAATTCTCGTAGAATATTATTACATTCGTCTACAAGGGTAATATGAAGTTCCTGAATTGTAGGCGATGGCATATTTCTTGCTACAACACGTCTTCCAAGGCATCCCAAGCATGTTCGATAGGCTTACAATCAAGATAATTTGCTGGCCAGTCCATTCTATTGATTCCCAATTGTTCAGTCCAGTTTTTCACGATGTTTGCTCGATGTGGACGAGCATTGTCATCCACTAAAATTGTTTCGAGCAGTGTGTATAAAAGCTTAATTCCCTAACGCGTTTGTTTCATTTCGAATCCCACCTTCTGCCAAATCACCC
Source organism: Dermolepida albohirtum (assembly GCA_031893035.1). Classification (NCBI taxonomy): domain Eukaryota; kingdom Metazoa; phylum Arthropoda; class Insecta; order Coleoptera; family Scarabaeidae; genus Dermolepida; species Dermolepida albohirtum. The sequence goes on along the minus strand of JAVIWB010000192.1, from coordinate 27,076 downwards.
TTCAATGATAGATATGAATAAGTATATAATTACCTCGTTTCAGCTTTTCTATCGATAAGTAAGTCGGTTTTATTGCCATAAACTCTAACCAGTATTGTCTCTTCTTCACTGCAACCAGTCAAACTGCAGGCTATCAGTTTATTTGTTATTCCATCTGTCAACAGCTTTTACCATTAAGGCACTTGATTAACATAGTTATGTAACAAAGTGTACTGCAATACTATACCTAATGTATATTTTTATTGGATATATGTGTAAAGGAAATGTGTGATACAATATGTATATACAAAAGCGCAAATAAAATTATTTTAATATTTTTTACTTTGCCAAAGAACGAATTGAAACACTTTTCTACCAAATATTCGTTACTTTCTGTATTAGAAATAGGGACTAAATATGTTACAAAATGTATAAACAAAAAGGTTACATCTCTATAGGTACAGGTTTTTATGCTTAAGTGGTATTGCAGCGGTCAGAGAAATAAGTTTAGATTATATCAGCTTTTTCAAAAAGGACATAACAATTTAATCTTTTATTACGACCCTTGAACGTTTTTCATGATCTATCAAGGTCTAAATGTTATGCAGGTTAACATTTTTATCATGGTGAAGCTCACGAACGAGCAACGTTTGATAATTATCAAAAATTACTACCACAATTCTGAGTCGGTGGTCGCAACTTTAAAAGCGCTTGATCATAATAATCGTGCCACCAGACAGGCTATGCGTGCTATAGTGGATATATTCGAGTCAAAATATTCACTATTAGATGTTTCTGTGCCAATGAGACAAATCAGTCGATTCCACGCCATTCACAGGAATTGGGAATCTCTCAAATCACTTTGTAGCGAATTTTGAGTAAAGATCTTGGCTTACATCCTTACAAGATCAAATTAATTCAATAACTGAAGCCTCTTGATCATTTGAAGCGCCGAAACTTCTCCGATTAGGCTCTGCTAAAGTTTGAAGAAAATCCTGAATTTCATCGAAAAATGATCTTCAGCGATGAAGCTCACTTTTGACGTAATGACTTTGTCAATAAGCAAAATATGCGTTATTGGATAACACAAACCCTATTGTACTTCAAAAGACTCCATTACAACTACAAAAAGTGATTGCGTGGTGTGGATTTCATGCCGGAGATGTGATTGAATCATATTTTTTTCGTCGATGAAAATCATCGCCATGTTACGGCCAATGGAGTTCGCTATCCTGCCATGTTGGAAGACTATTTTTGGCCAGAATTGGATGGACTTGACCTCAGTGATATGTCGTTCCAACAAGATGACGCCACATAACACACAGCTGGTTAAACAATTGATCTATTGAAGGGGAAGTTCAGTAACCATGTAATCTCGAGAAATGATCCGGTCGAATAGCTCGCTCATACGATTTAGCGCCGTTGAATTGCTTTTTATGTGGTTTCGTTAAGTTATCGATTTATGCTAACAAGTCAACAACGTTAGAGGAGCTCAGAGACAATATCAAACATGAAATTGCCAATATGTGTGAAAGAATAGTGGAAAATTGGCTCCAAAGAATCGGTCGCTGCAAACGTGCTCGCGATGGTCATATGAACTAGATCGAATTCCATAGTTAAATGTACCACGTGTACTGCACCTGGCATAAATTTCCGAATATCTCAATTATTCTGTTTTATTTAAATACGAAATTATATCCTTATTGAAAAACCCGATACAAGTGCATAATTATTTATTCTTAGTGTTGTTTTATTATAAAACGTCGCCTAGAAATAAAAAAATCATTAATCATTTATAGTACGTGATTGTAAGAACTTAAATGTATGTACACTACAGGCCATAAGTGAGGGATCAGTAGATGAAATTTAAAAAACACATGAACCCTTAGTGAAACAAAACGTATATTTCTACAAAACTATATCTACGAGACAAATGAACAGTTTTCCTTATAAAATAAAATAATTTCAACATATTCTGTAGAATTTCTTATCATATTCGACTTTCGTCGAAGTATCCACCTCTGCGCTTAATGGTTTCTTTACAAATATTAGGCAACCGCGATACAAGTTTCTGGAGCGTATCCATTGGTAAATTATTCCACGCCCTTGTAAGTTTGTCCCAAAGCTGTTTCTGCGATTATGGACAGCTTTCTCTCACGTTTCGGACAAATGCTGCACGAAAACTAATTTTTAAATTGCTAAATAGTTTACTATGAATTCCTAATACCATTATAATAATATTGCGTTGTAAACCCTATTAAATTTATTGGGGTATATAAAATATTTCTATTAAATAGAAGCCGTAAAACTATTAAAAGGATTTACAATATTTTTCAGAAACAAATATATTTATCTAATTTATAATAATAATTCGAATAATCCTTCTCAGAATTACATTTACAACTGTTATTTCAATTATTCTCACCAAAACAGGTAAAAGTCTAAGGGATGTGTCTAAAATACAAGTGTTTTGTTATTTATGATAAGTGATCCCTCACTTACGGCCTGTAGTGTATATAAAGTAATAATTTAGCTTTCTCATTAATGAATGGACATCTAACTGTTACTAACATTATTATTATGTAATATTCACAGTACTGCAATTAAATAGAGCAATTTATTTAAATTTTCATTGTTAATAAGTTACGAATGTAATATATTTGCAGGGGTCCAGCTGTTAACAGTCCAATAAATGGAATATACATCAATAAATAACTTAATAGTTGCACTTATACTACACAATATACTCTTTACCATTGACGTATGTGACTTCTATTTATACATATGCAAATTACCCAATATAATGATTAATAAAATTTTTCGGAGCAATATTTTACAATCAAATGTGATTTGAAGAAGCAATGTACATATATATAAATCTAGATTACATAAGAGTATATAAAGTATTAAGAACGCAAAGGCAGTTTTGCCGGTTGACGACAATATTTGCAGAGTGAATGTAGGGAAGTCTTGGATTTTGTTGAAGACTGGTCAAATTCTTATCGCTCAACACGATTACATGTTTTGCACGAAAAAAAAATTTTCACAGTTGTGATTTTTCAAGAAATATATGAATTCGTTATTATATCACGGAAATATACAAACTATTAATTGTTAATATTTCAGTTTGATGTTTGTACCAATTTTTAATATGTATAGAATTGTTGTGGATTAAAATGATTTCGAACTGGGGAACGCTTGGAAGGGGCAACATTTGAGCCCCAGAAAGTAGTATTGGGACCAGGGTGAGACATTATTTTATCAACACACTGTACAATGACGCCATAGAAAGGATATTATTTGCATTTTTGCACGACGGAAATAAAAACATACTACTGTGGGCAAAAAATAGTAAGACTTTGTTCATAATTTTTAAATTCTTAATTTATTCTTCCAAATCTATTTCGTCCCCCTCAAAGTAACCCCCCTGGCCCCAATACACTTGTGCCAACGTTTCTTCCAATTATCGAAACAGTTGTTAAAGTCAATTTCAGGAATAGCCTTCAATGCGCGTAGCGATTCACGTTTAATGTCTTCATTTGACTCAAAACCGTTTCCCCGAAGCGGTCGTTTGAGCTTGCTGAATAGCCAGAAGTCACACGGAACTAAATCAGGCGAATACGGTGGTTGCAGCACGATATTGGTTGAAAATTTGGCGAAAAACTCGCGAAGAATTAATGCAGTATGCGACGGTGCATTATCGTGGTGCAAAAACCAAGAGTTGTCGGCCCATAATTCCGGCCTCTTTTTACGAATAGCATTGCGCAAACGACGCATAACACTCAAATAGTATTCTTTGTTGACAGTTTGGCCGGTCGGAAGGAATTCGGAGTGCACCACACCTCGATAATCGAAGAAAACTGTCAACATAACCTTGATTTTTGACTTGCTTTGACGTAGTTTTTTGGGTTTCGGCTCACCTTTGATACGATACTCGGCCGATTGATCGTCTGTTTCCGGGTCATAAGCGTAGATCCAAGTCTCCAGTTATGATGCCTTTCATTTTGTCTTGATAGTCGGAAAGCATTGTTTTACAGACGTCAACGCGACGCTGTTTTTCAAAAAAATTGAGTGATTTTGGAATAAATCGTGCTTTAACTTTTCTTAGGCCCAAATGATCTTTCAAAATGGTTTTCACTGATCCTTCCGATATTCCAACGATGCCAGTAAGGTCTCTGACTGTTAATCGTCGATTCTTAATCACCAATTCCTTGATTCTATTGACGTGTTGATCATCAGTTGATGTTGATGGCCGTCCTGGACGTGGTTCGTCATCAACGCGTTCTTGACCCTCTTTGAATAATTTGTACCAATCAAAAACACTTGCTCGCGACAAACAATTATCACCGAAGGCCTTTTGCAACATTCTGGACGTTTCGGCACCAGAAATTTGATTCCGTACACAAAATTTAATTGGAACTTCTTTGTTGAATAATTTCACTCATTGTAAAAATCGCCGAATGCACTTTTTGTACTTCAGAAAGACAAGCGTATAATAAACACTAGTGATTATTTTGATGTGACATTTGGCACAGATGTCACTGACAGTCATACCAACCTAGAAAAAAAATATTTCGACGAATGGGTTATCGCGCGAAATTTAAATTAAAAAGTCTTACTATTTTTTGCCCACAGTAGTATTTCTCCTACGATGTTCAAAGTTACAATCTTCCTGAACAATGGAATGTGCTCGATATCAATCGAAATAAATCTTAATTTTTTTACAAAGTCAATTCAGTAAGAATACATTTTTACAGACGCGTGTTAAAACACTAAAATAATTTTATTTGTATTTTTGTATTCACTATACTAATAATTGTTAAATCGTTTTTGATTTATGAAAGGAAAAATTTTTACGAATAATTCTTAAGTTATTTTTTGATTTAAATATTCACATTACCTTAAAATTAATATCTTCTTTATTCCACCTTGGTCTAATATATTCTAATATTTTTAATGCACCTGTAAAAAGATCATCTTCATTTACGTAAACTGGAACTCTGATGATTGAATTTGCCATTGCTTCCCTTTTTACACACAAGACATATATTTGCGTCTTCGACGATCTGAAAATTAAAACATTTTTTAATATTTCATTTCGAAATCATGAAAAATTGTTATTTAGCGTAAATAATGTTATTCCTTACTCCAATCACGCAAACATTTTACTTGTAAGTGCAGTAAAGAAATGAAAAAGACAACCCTGTAGGATTCAACTTTAGTGAGTTGCAGTTACGGCTATTGGAAACGTTTAACAACTAGTTTGATCAGTGGTATACTAAACCAGTTTTACGAGTTTTAATTGTTATACGGGTAACGTTAAACAATATATAATAAGTCCATAAATATTGTAAACAAAATCGCGGTATTTAATGCAAAAAATTTTGGAAAAAAATCATTTCATATACGTATATTATACTTAAAAAGTTTTTTTAAAAGATATAATAAAATTAATTGGTTTAAAAAAAAATCCATATTATTTTTTCACGTCCAACATGTCGAAGGTATTTAAACAAAAATATTAGATACGGATGGGATAAGAGAAACTTTAGAAGAATTTATCGTAAATGTAAAGATTTTAATACCACCAAAGATTCTCCTAATGAATACACAGTTTTTTGTTATTTATTTATATTTTAAATTACGATTGTGTAGTGTTTATTGAACTAATATATTTATACTAGTAAATTTAGTTTTGGAATGAAAATTGTAGATGTTCATGTATTTATTTTTGAAATAAAAGATATTACAACTGTTTTAAACTTCAGAAATATAATTCAAACTAAAATAAAACAATTATTACACATGTCATGTGCTCTCACATATAGATTCCCTGCTACAGTTCCATCCATATATTTTTATTGTAATATTAAAATTACATTTAGCTTCAGAGCTTAGAATGTAATCGAAAATAAAGCAATACGCGAGTTGCCTTTTAAGTTTTGCATATAAAACTGGAATAAAACAATAGATAGCTTCTGTTTTTCGAAGTATTCTACACGAAGATTAATGCACTTTTGCATACGCTCGAACCAACTCTGGAAGCAGTTGTTCCACTCGTTTGTTGGTACAGTCAAAATTGCGTTTTTGAAGGCATCGACTGCTCCTTCTGATGACTGGAACCTTTGACCACGCAGTTCGTTCTTGATTTTCGGAAAGGGAAAGAAATGGTTGGGACTCAGGTCCGGATTGTATGGAGGATGGTCCAATAAATCAACGCTTTGTTGCGTTAAAAATTCAATTGTCTTTCGTGCTATGTGCGAACTTGCATTGTCTTGGTGGAGAATGATTCGTCGTTCGGGGTTGGTTTTTTGACGTTTTCCTGAGTAACAACGGTTTTTTGGTGAACCTGCTCTTGGATCGTCGCTAAAACTTTCACTATTATTGTTATTATAACAACCTTTCTTGAGATTAATTTTTTTGATTAGAGGTAAATAAATAATACAATAATTGTGTATGTGTAAATCAGACTTTCGCAGCTGATATTTTACATTGTCAAAAATATTCACGTGATTCGTCTATCTGTTCGTGGTACAGAGTGTAGTTATAACTGTATCCTAGTAACAGGATATTCTTTTGTTTATCGCTTTATTATATGTGATGGATATTGAAAAGTAAAAAATTGTTGGCTATTATAGATTGTTTCCGTAATATACAATATCCGACAAAACAATTCATACGGTTTACATTTTCCGTCTATATTGTTTTTCTCATATCGTCTAACACGTAAACAATTATGATAATAATTATACTCACTCAAGCAAGTAAGCAACACGCGAATACAATAAACAAATCGGAAATTCCCAATGCCAGCCTTGATGTCGTCAGCATATTTTCACACAATATACAAAGGTACTATTTAAATAATTTTAAATAGGATTTCACTTTTTTAAAAATTATTTAATGAGAATTCCCCAAAACCACAATAGATGAGAAGTGTATTCTCTATTACAGTCTGTATGAATCTAATAATATTTTTCTCCGTCAAGTTACCTAATATATTTCATAATTTTTAAGAACACTCTTATCTTCTGTGTCGTGTCTTTATATACTTGTTTACATGTAAGTATTCATGTCATGTTTATACAAACAGCTAGCAAGTGTGTATATGTTTTACGTGCAAACATTCATTATCGTCTGTTTATTGAAGTAAAAATACATATTTTATTTTAAGATACTTAAACATTACTAAAAATGACTAAAAAATAAATATTTAGGTTGATGGTTTGGATTGCAAGCTAGCATCTAATCTAAATCTAATTAAAAAAAATAAATTATGTAAGTGTAAAAAGTAAACCAAGAGCAGATCAACCAAAGAAGAAGAAGAAGACACGTAGTGACACACGCATAATAAAGGAAGGAATGACGCATTTTAGCTCGAAATATTAAAGAAAAGTTAATAATTAATGTTTCGGAAAGAAGTAGGCATTCAAAGATTTATAAGAGGTACAGAGTGAGCAACAATGATTGACCTGATCTTTTACTACTTTCCGCACGCCCCATATTAGTACTTACACTACCGATCATATTTATTTGCCCACCCCAATTTTATGTGTTTCCTGAAATACGGATTATCTTTCGAAAAATCTGTATTATAATTATTCAACAATATTATTGGTGGAAGTAATTTCATATGAATTTCTACGAAAATCTTAAATTGTTTATGATACATCGTAAAGGTGTCATAAATTGGAAAAATACCATAAATATTATATAGGCTAATCCCTACAGTATTAACAGTTTTACCTGCATTTCCGAAAGGTATTACCAATATTGTGTCATTGTACTAACTAATTACAATATTAGGATGTGTTATTCAAAAAGGAAAATAAATTTTATGTCAGTCATCGGTCATCTTTTGTTGCGAAAACAGTGAAATAGAGAGTTATTGTGAATATTTTAATGCAATGTCGAAGACGAAGGAATTATCTGTTGAAGTGCGTGCTATGATAATTGCTTATCATCGTACGGGTAAAAGTAATCGCGAAATTGCAAAAGAATTACGATTAAATGGCAGAACCGTTGATTATAACGTTAAAAAATTTGAAGAAAGTGGTACATTTTCCAACAAAAGAAGATCTGGACGACGCAAAGCGACGACATCTGCAGATGACCGACATCTAATACGGATAAGTAGACGCGATAGATGAAAAACAGCACCACAAATTGCTGCTGAAATGAATAGAGCGCGTGCTAAACCAATTAGTGTGTCCACGGTACAGAGAAGGTTAAGGCAAGCGGGTTTATACGGAAGAATTGCTCTGCGAAAATCACTACTACGTAAGCAAAACAAGATAAAACGACTAAATTGGGCTAAAGAACATAAGAATTGGACGATTGATCAGTGGAATAATGTGTTGTGGACAGACGAATCGAAGTTTGAACTTTTCGGTAGTAAAAGGCGAATATTCGTAAGAAGATCCGCAGGAGAAAGAGTACTGCCAGAATGTATGGCGCCTACCGTAAAACATGGAGGAGGTTCAGTAATGATTTGGGGGTGTTTTGGTGGAAGATGTGTAGGCGATCTCGTCAAAATTGAGGGAATCCTAAGAAAACAAGACTACAAGGAAATTTTAGAAAATAACGCTGTTCCTTCAGGACTAAGGATTCTTGGCGAAAACTTTGTATTTCAACAGGACGACGATCCGAAACACACTTCTAGATTGTGTGGCGATTACTTGCGTCAACTAGAAGAGCAAGGGCAAATCTCTATAATGGTATGGCCAGCTCAAAGTCCTGATCTGAACCCAATAGAGCCTCTTTGGGAAGAATTGGACCGGAAAGTTCGAGAACGTGCTCTATCATCCACCACTGTACTGTGGGAACAACTTCAAGAAGCCTGGGCACAAATTACAGAAGATACACTACAAAAATTAATTAAAAGGATGCCGCGGTTATGTGCCGCAATTATCAAAAATAAAGGTGGGCACATTAATGAGAGCAAAATTTAATAATAATTAATGATAAAGTTTTTATATAAGAAAAATGTAACTATTTTATGTTTATTTTACACTATTGTATTGGTACAATAAATAAATTTTCAGTACACATTTGATAGTTTAATAATTTTGGCTAAAACTAAGGGTTGCTATCTGAAGTTAGCAGTTTAGTAATTTCTAGTGAGTTTTCCTACTCTATGTTTATGTCATTAACCTTCCATTGACGTGCAGTGTACAGAACAAAGTATTTCTTTAATATATACATATATGTGCATACACTGTAATACATACCAAGTGTATTTTTATTAATATTACAGTTTAAAGTAATTTTCACAGTAGTATTTGTTGTTTACAAAGTAGCTAGCATATTTTTATTAAAATTATTAGAATTATGTGAGACACTGTCCAATTTCACTTTCAAGAGGAAGTAAATATTGAGATGACATGTATGGAAAGAAGTGTAGGATCAGGTCACTCATTGTTGTTCACACGTTAGTTTCTGCAGTTCCGTTATGACCTCGAAACCCTTCATTTGCGACAAGAATAGAAAACGACATCTGAAATTTCCAAAAAAATATATTTTGAAACCTTTAGATTTTTGAACAAATATAATTTGAACGGGCGAAAATAAATGTGTCTTACAAAGAAGTCTTAATTAAGCTGAGGGAAAGGGTAAGGAAGAAAAGATTGGATTTGTGGAAGAATGACTCGTAAGTTCTGCACCAGGACAACGTACTTTGTGAAGCAGTTTTTAGGGGACAAACGCTTGATCATCCTCTGCATTCGCCAGATCTCGCACCATGTGACTTCTATTTGTTCCCAAAAGTGAAAAGTGCATTAAAGGGAACACATTTTCAGTCTGTTGAACATGTAAAAGCAAAAACGGCAGAGTTGCTGAAGAGGCTGACAACTGATGAACTACAGCATTGTTTTGAACAATGGAAGACACGTACACAGCGGTGTATAGGTAAGAGAGGAGAGTATATTGAAGGGGATAAAAGATAATTAACAATAGAAGACACGTATGCAGCGGTGTTAGATAGGGGAGGAGACTATAGTAAGAGTAGACTAATTTTATTGGCAATAAATAACATTTCTCACACCAGTCTCGTTATTTAATTGCCACACCTCGTATTGTTTATTGAAATTGTCCTCTATATAAAAATTGTGTACGTTTTACAGTCGGAGCTTCCATTCAATCTTAATTTGATATCTACTATAGAGTGTCTCAACCTTATTATGCAGTATACGATGCAATATCAGTTTTGTGTCTCTATTCCCTTTAGTAATTTATAAATAACGCTATCATTATTTCTGCTTGCAGTGTTGCAAGTTGTCGTTTATTATAGTAGGCAACGTAGGTAACTATACAGTCGTATTGACAGCTATCAGAATTTTCATTGTGTGTTTATATTTGTGTATTTACCATCAAATTATTTGTAGTTGTTATTAAATCGTTCTTTTTAGAACGTAGACTTCCTTTTGCAAACGTTTATGTAAGTATATATATTATTTGTAATTCTTACAAACATGATACGTAACCTATATCTTTTGTTATAGTTTTTACTTGGATTTTTCACTACTGCGCTAATGGAGTCAGTGCATGATTTTTTTGTGCAGAATATACCGCCTACTTTAAATAAAATTCATGCTGATATCAATAATAATGATGATCTCCTTAACATTTCACGTTCAACTTTGCACAGACTGTTACATGATATGGGTTTTGAATTTCGCAAAGTAGGGCGAAAGGGTATTCTCATCGAGCGAGATGATATCATTAGATGGAGGCATAAATACTTGCGAGACATAAAGACGTTTAGAGAAGAAGGTACAGCTACTTTATACCATAATCTTTTATAATTTTCGTTTTAATTACTGTCATTTCTAGGTAGAACTATAATATATACTGATGAATCATGGGTGAATACTGGGCATGCGGTAAATAAAACATGGACAGATACCATAATACAGAGCAATCGACAAGCTTTCATAGAAGGACTCAGTGTTGGACTAAAATCACCAAGTGGTCTTGGACCGTGTTTTGCATTAGTGCATGCTGGTGGTAACAATGGTTTTGTTCCGGGGACTGAATATACGTTTCTCTGTAAGAAAAACACTGCTGGTGTCCATAATGAAATGGATGCGGACGCATATGAGTCTTGGTTCGTCGAGAAACTGCTTCCAAATATACCAGACAATTCTGTGATAATACTCAATAATACCAAGGAAATTAAGTGCTCTTCATAACACAAAAATAATTTATATTGCTGTCCGTATCTTCTACAAGGTTTTATATAAAATATCACAAAATTAAATCATTAGAAGTACCACTTTCTTTAATTACTACTCCCTGTACGCTTCCCTTTTAACTCTTCTCGTTAGTATTAACATTATATGTAATAGTATTTCATAAATACTAACAATCATAAAAGGTAAAGGTTATGTTCTGATCGTATGAAATGTCAAGGAATGAACCGGAAACAGATGATGAAAAGATTTGGCAACGTTGCAGTTAATTCCCATAAGAGCTGTACTGCATAATAAGGTTGAGACAGACTATAGTATGAAGTGAACTTTTTTCATATTATCGCCATTTTTCATAACACAAGAAGACCGTATATCAGTGCATGTTAAGTTTTTAATTGCGAAATTAATTTTGCGGAAGGCATATTGATCACGTGATATTTGTTAAATCTGTTTATAATGCAATATTCTCACTAATTGGAGCGAAACATTTTTTTTGTACTGTTTTCCTTTCTAATATCAATTAGCAATTTTTAACACGTTATTTGCTTTAGTGCTGCGATAATTTGTTTATTAAATAAGTACCTCGATTACGTAAACATTAAAATTAACAGAAAATATAAATGATCGCTATGCTAATAGAGAAGCATTTCCTTAATTTAAAAATTTAAAGATATGTGCTATCCCGGGGTTCCTAAACGATTTTGGAGACGCAACAGGAGCCGTGAATACATCTACAAATTAGATGTCCGGTTGTATTTGTTATATCTACAATCATTAACTCGTTATATAGTATTATATTGTGATGGAAGCCATACCATAAATAAATAATAATTTAAAAAAACTTTAAATCAAGAAGATTTTTGAACATGGCGCTGCGGTATACATAAATTCTTATTTGTTACAGTAAGGAAGCAATTTTTATATACAGTACTGTGCAAAAGAGTTTTGGAAAATATTGTTAGGTGCTTCTTACCTAACAATATTTTCTAAAACTTATTTACTAAAACGGTTTTACTAATAATTATTGGGGTAATTTAATTTATAATACTTAATACATTTTTTCAAGAACGATTCACTTATTGGTAGAAATATAATCACTGGAAATCGACTCGAGATCGACCCCCTAAGAGGATTAAAGTAATAAATTTTATTGCACCACAATGCTCTGCAATAAAATTTCAAGGGAGAGTTCCTTATCTAGATTTTGTTTTTAATTCAGTGGTAGAAACGATTCAGAGCGGTTCCACAATAAATTTATTTAAATTCTTAAAAAAACGCACCTACGAGTGAAATTTTCATTTCAAGAAAAAATTGTGAGCTGTAAATTGTTATAGCAGATAAAAAATGCCTAGGATAGCATTACTAGACAGAAATAAAATTATTGTTTTACACCAAGAGGGTTATAGTCAAGTGAAAATATCAAAGATAGTGAAATGTTCCTGAAATGCTGTGCAGCAAACAATAAAAAGAATGGCCGAACCGACAGTGTAAGTGATAAACCAAAGAGCGGACGTCTAAAAAGCTCAGTCAAGCTGATGCACAGTTTTTAAAAGTTAGTTCCTTAAGAAATCGTAAAACTAGCTCAAGATCTTGCGCAAACATCTGGTACTTCGGTACATGCTTCAACAGTAAGGCGATACTTGCTCAGATCAGGCTGAAGGGGATGCGTGGCCGTGAGAAAACCCTTACTGTGACGGGGTAAGAGAGGGAAACGATTAAAATATGCCAGAGACCACGAAACTTGGAGATATAATGAGTGGCGACAAGTACTATAAACTGACAAATCTAAATATCAATTATTTGGAACGAATAGACGTCAGTATGTTAGATGACACCCTGGTGAATCGTTATTGGAACCATGTCTGCACATGGAGGAGGCAATATCCAAGTTTGAGGTTGTGTTTCTGCAGCAGCTGTGAATGAAATTGTAAAAATTGAGGGTAAATTAACTGTTGAGAAATAGAGAACACTATTAGACATGCTATACCATCAGGGCAACGACGTATTGGCAATAATTTCATTCTACAGCAAGATGATGATCCCAAGCATATCTCAAAACTTGTGAAAACTTTTTTAACACAGCAGGAAGTAAATGGAGTATTGCAGACTATGATTGGCCACGTCAAAGTTCTGACTTAAATATTATTGAGCATGTGTGGGATTATCTTGACAGAAAAAAGTGTGAAAGGGGGCCAAAGAACAAAAATGAACTGTGGAACATACTACAGGGAGAGTGATACAATATTCCTGATAATTTCATTAATTCATTAATGGAAAGCCTACCAAGAAGAATGCAGAATTCAATAAAAAATAAAGGTGGTCATACGAAATATTGAAAATTCAAGTTGTTTATGTTTAAATGTCGATATGTGTTAGTTTTTAAACATTAAAAAGAATTTCAACTTGTGTAAGATTATTATTTATCCTTTTATAATAGTTTCTTGTAAAATACAAGAGGGTGCTTCTTTCTTTTGCACAGCACTGTATTTCGGGGAGGGACGGTGGAAGCCTATAAAAACTTCGTATCTGAGGTGATTAAAGAACAATGGACTCAGTGTTTTGACAACCGGTTCCACCGAATGCAGAAGTGCATAGGTCATAAAAGCGAATATTTTGAAAACAAATAAAAAAAAATTTGTTAATATAATTGATTTTTCTGTATCATCCACAAAATTTTAAATTAATCTACGTATAGTACGGCAATGATATTTTTTCATAATTTATTTCTAAGATTACATTCTGCAATCAATGCATACCAGTTGCAATAAACAATTTCAAGAACATTTTATTACGATTTTTCTGAAAAAAATCTGAATAACTATAATTTTTTATTTATTTACCATGCTACATTTACTCAAAAAAGGCAAAAAACAATTTGAAACAATTGGTTAAAATAATTGATTTTTCTGTAGCATCCGCAAAATCTTTAAAACAACCTACGCACTTATTGACGACTTTAAAGTCACTGCGCTCGTTTAGAATCTTTGAACGCCTATTTCTCGGTACAATTTGAACAGTTCAGGATATTTTGAATATTTTCAATATACCCTGCAGAACACGTTTTTTCGATATATTTGGCCAAGGATTCCTTTTTCTTTGTATAATGTTGTTACGTAAACTTTAATGGAGGCTGTGGTTGATTAAATTAATCAATTAAGGTAAACCCCTTTCCACAATAATGATTGTGGAAGGGTCAATAATAATTGATTTATAATATCAACTCGCGCATATCACCAGACACGTATTTATTTTACAACGCATCTTTGTAAACGTATCAAATGCTTGTCTTTCTCAAATACGCGATACTATGAAGGGGATTTACCGAATTCCTTCTAAATTGATGGCTTACAATACAGAAATATAAATTCTTTTGCAATTGTAAATAATAAGTTTTCATATTGTTACAAAAAGTTATTAGTTTTATACCGTTCTTAGTGCTTTATCATAGCCGAATGTTCACAGTTGATATTCAACATTTATTGGGTGTACGAACACTTTTGTGACCGACTGTACATCAAAGCCAGCGTTTTGATTTAAACAAAACGAACAAAAAATGAATCTCATATAAGTTTGTTTCAAAAAATATAATGTCAACACAAAATGTATATTAAAACATGAATTATACGCTCACAATATTTCGTTCAACTTTTGTTCTTACGTAATCAAGTTCCAAAGTGTATTATCTAACTTATAATAGACACAGTAAGATATACAATCTTTTAAATTGTAAAGTTTATCACTTTTTAAGCTATTTAACATTCAAATCGTATTTATGAGCGACATCATTTTAAGAAGTGATGAAAGTACATTTCTTAATTTATCTACGTTTATATCTGAAACGAATAAGGCGAATTTTATAATTAGATCAACAATTTTTCATGCTGTAATTTAACCTTGTTGTGTTAACTTTTTTTTTAATGATATTCTGATAAAACGTAACTACTTTAGTAAGGAAATTGAATAAATTAAAATCGTATAATTTGAGTTTTCTTCGAAGAAAATTGTAAAATAATTGTAATGTACTTAATATTTAAAATAATCAATTAATATATTTTACAACCACAAACACTGATGGTCAAACGATTTTACAGATGTTGATTTACATATGGTTTAATGCATTCATGTTTAAATGAAAATAATTGTCATGTATTCCAGACATACATTTATTTATTTACTTTAAAATTATGCAGTATAATAACACATTAATGCTCGATAAAATAAATAAATTGTACTTACGACAATACGATTGCACACACTATAACAAATATATGAATGCGTTATTAACACTTTTATAGACGTTTATAATAATTTTTTAAAGCACTATCTTTTAATGATAAAAAAACAACGAAGTACAGTAGATAATGTGTATTCTGTGACTCAGATTTTGCTTTCTTTTAATGTTAAATCTGTGCGCTTTCTATGGTAGACTCGTCGAATATTCTGTTTGCATATGTTAATAAATGGTTTCCCTACCTTTTGCGCAGGTCAATTCTTATCGATATTTTGATAATACAATTGACATATAAGTATGTAAGTATTGTATCTATGTACGAGTTATGAGTATATGAAATAGATTCTTTCGTAATGAGTATGTAAATTAACACTAAATTAGTACAAGGAAACGTGTGCTGTGAAAAATATAGTGTTTTACTTATTGAATCTTAAAAATGAGTGATTGCATATAACAATTAAATTGTCGTTGATGTTAAATTAAATAACAATCATTTTCAAAATTATAATAGATGAGTGTTTAATCGTAGCATTTAAGTAATTTATATTGTACTTGCTTATAATATTTCTGATATATTTAATCTCTATTTACTTAACTTAAAGTATTTAATGTAATGTATTTAATTATGAACAATATATATGTATTTATCATATCGATTGATACTGCAAATAGTGATAGATTATTTATTACAATATGATTTCTAATAACCATTCCTTTTATGTTTAAATGTTCTTTTAAAATGGTTTTATTTGATATTTAAATACATTAAGCTAAAGATAATAACGGGTGTTTTTTTTAGAGGTATAGAACTTTGAAATGGAATAAAACAAATATGATTTTTTTAAATTGACATGAAATTTACTTTATTCGAAAGATAATCTTCTGGCATTATAATTTAAATATAACTTCTGGCATATGACCGCCACGGCTGGCTCGGACGTAGTCTAATTTGGAGGGCCAATTTTCGATGACTTTTTCCAACATTTATGGCCGTATATCGGCAATAACGCGGCGAATGTTGTCCTCCAAGTGGTCAATCGTTTCGGGCTTATCGGCGTAGACTAGCGACTTCACATATCCCCACAGAAAATAGTCAAGCGGCGTTAAATCACACGATCTTGGAGGCCAATTCACGGGTCCGAAACGTGAAACTATGCGGTTACCAAACGTTTCCTTCAATAAATCAATTGTGGCACGAGCTGTGCGACATGTTGCGCCGTCTTGTTGAAACCACAACTCCTGCACATCATGATTGTTCAATTGAAGAACGAAAAAGTCAGTAATCATGGCTCTATAGCGGTTACCATTGACTGTAACGTTCTGGTCAGCTTCGTTTTTAAAGAAGTACGGACCAATTATTCCACCAGCCCATAAAGCACACCAAACAGTCAGTTTTTCTGGATATAACGGTGTCTCAACATACACTTGAGGATTATCATCACTCCAAATACGGCAGTTTTGTTTATTGACGTATCCATTCAACCAAAAGTGAGCTTCATCGCTAAACAAAATTCGATTATGAAAATCGGGATCAACGGCAATCTTGTTTTGGGCCCATTCACCGAATCTACGCCTTGCTAGGTGATCGTGTGGCTTCAATTCTTGCATGAGTTGGATTTTGTAAGCACGCAAATCTAGATCTTTCCGGAAAATCTTTCATAAAGTGGATGGACACATATCCAATTCCTGTGCACGATGGCGGATAGACTGATTCGGGTCTTCCTCTACGCTACGCTCTACAGCAGCAATGACTTCTTCTGTACGCACTGTACGACGTCTCTCTGGATGCGTGTTATCATTTAGAGTATACGTGGTGCGAAAACGTTCCATAGTTAATCGAATTAATTGCTCTGATGGACGATTATGTTGACCGTAATATTGACGTAGTGCGCGATACGTATTTCGAACAGAACCATGATTTTCAAAATAAATTTGCACAATTTGCAAGCGTTGTTCAGGCGTCAGTCTATTCATGTTGAAATGACAAACCAAACTAAATATAAATCACTTAACAGCTGACAAAATGGCCGCCAGTTAAAAAAGTGTTGTCAACTTAAAGTTCTATACCTCTAAAAAAAACAGCCTTTATAAAGCTAAACGTTACTATTGTGAATAAGAATTAAGACTGCAGAAACGAGTACTTTCGCAGTAGCGTACGAATCAGTTTCGATCAATATTAAACATAATAAATGTAATTACTTACTACTTTAGTTTTTTTTGTGTTGTTGATGTTGAATGACCCAAAATTGGCTGTAATATTGGTGGTTGGTGATTTTAATGGAGCCTGTGGTTAATTAACTTAATCACTAAAGGTTGTGAGCACTCGTGTTTCTGAACATGAGCGTTGTACTAGGTTGCTGCGCATAGCCGGTTCTGCCCTTGCCGAGCATAGGCTGGAAACCGGGCACCATATCCAATTTAATTTGACCAAGACCCTATCCTGCACTAACCATTACTATGGTGGCAAAATCCGTGAAACTATAGAGAGATCTCTAAGCACCCCAACAACCTTAACCGCGATGATGGCTACCCCCCACATAACGCTTGGCAATCCTGCATCTCCAAACTACACAAGCGCAACTGTAACGCTCCATTGACCGATGACCCATTACCCATATATAAACCCGTCCCCCATCGACTTATACCAGTTTTAGTGCAGTAGTTCAGCCCTGAAGATGTTCCATACAAATGGGTACGAAACGTCGGCAGATATACAAGTGTCGCGGTTCCAGCCCGGAAACGCAGAAGCAGATAGCATGGACCACGACCGCGGAAGTCTACGTCCAGAAAAACTAAAGGTTGATACATAACCCCTTTCCACATTAATTTTCGTAATTCTGTATACGTATTTTGACAACTAAGTTGTCATCATCAACAGATAATTAAGCAGTGTCGCACCTGGAGAACTACGGCAAGAAATACACGTACGAAAAAACTAATTCCGTACACGATCCGTACCGCTGAATGCCAAGACGCACACTCACGAAGTGAGTTCTTCTTCGAAGAAAAGCCTTTGTTTTCTACTACAATGGACACATAGTAAAATCAGGTTCTGTTGCCTGTCATCCTATTAACATAACGAAATATTAAATTTTTTAACTGCTCGAATACCTAACTAGAATAAATCTTCCTCATTCGAAGATGTTGATGCGGAATGGTGCCAATTGTCTGTATATGAATGTCCAAATATTTTTCTATTTGGCGAAAACTTACATATCTGTCTGTTTCAAGCATTTTCTGGACAGCTTCTATGTAAATTTTGAAATAAAAAAAACGTTGGAGGAAATCAAATCTGATCTATACGGTGGGTACTCCAGCTCAAAGAATGTATACTCACACAGGATGGATTGAACTTAAAAGCTTCTTTGTGCCACGAAGTCAATAGCAATACATAATTTTGTTCACGTATTATCGTAGGTAGCTGCTGTTATTTTAGTCCTTTTTAGCATATATTCAAAAAGACACTCTCTTTGGCTTCAAAAGATGACGAATCCTTTGCAATAGACTCACAACCCCACCTAAACTGTTTTATTCAGTTTCAGTGCAGTAGTTTAGCCCTGAAGATGTCCCATACAAATGGATACGAAACGTCGGCAGATATACAAGTGCAAATAGCATGTTTTATTTGACTTCAAAACATGACCGGGCCTTGTTCCCATTAGCTACAATAATTCGATTAGGAGATTTCTGTTCTTTTGTAAAAAATTTGACGATACTGGGGCATTTTAATTTCATAAAATTCATTTGTTGTTGTGAAATAGTTTATAAAGCGCAAAATAATGAAGGTAGTGAAGTAAAATTTGAGCAAGAAGTAGAAAATAGGTTCTAGGCAACGCACATTTAGTTGTTTTTGGCATGGCGAGGTATTTTTGTCTGGTTCCATTTGTATATCATAAATAAACGTTTAAAAACCAAGAACCACTTATTTAATGACATTTTCGAAATGTGATAAATTATTTTTTAGAACATTATTGCTTTAATTAAAATTTGAATTGGAAACGAATTAATATTTTATAGGAAAAAAAGTTATTTGTTTATTTGTCCTATTTTAATTGTTATTTTCAATTTATTTCTTTTTTAGTCTTTATATCTATTAAACATGCAAACATCATATTTATTGGCTATTATATCTCCCGATCGTTAATCTTTTATACACTAATTGCGTGTTCGTCTAATTGTATTATTTACTTTGTATCAGGTCGGCTGAAAAGTCCTCGGTCTGACACATAGATGGCGTTACTGTTATTAAATCCATATGTTTTTTAGATAGTACTAACCTTCATACGAAACGTGACAAAATTTGACAGCAATCCGACCATTAGTTACTGAGATATTGCGTTAAGAGTGAAGCTAGTATTGTTATTTAAAAAAATGGAAAAAAAAGAATTTCGTGTGCTGATAAGTACTGCTTTTTGAAGGGAAAAAATACCGTTGAAGCAAAAGCATGGTTTGATGAGGAGTTTCCGGACTCTGCGCCAGGAAAATCAACCATAATTGATTGGTATGCTAAGTTTAAACGTGGTGAAATGAGCACCGAAGACGGCGAACGCAGTGGACGACCAAAAGAGGCTGTCACCGACGAAAACATCAAAAAAGTTCGCAAAATCATTTTAAATGACCGTAAAGTAAAGTTGATCGAGATAGCTGACATCCTAAAGATATCAAAGGAACGTGTTGGACACATCGTGCATGAATATTTGGGCATGCGGAAGCTCTGGTCAAAATGGGTGCCGCGCGAGCTCACATTCGATCAAAAACAACAACGAGTTGATGATTCTGAGCTGTGTTTGAAGCTGTTAAATCGTAATAAAACCGAGTTTTTGCGTCGATATGTGACAATGGATGAAACATGGATTCATCACTACACTCCAGAGTCCAATCGACAGTCAGCCGAGTGGACTGCACGCGATGAACCGGCTCCAAAGCGTGGAAAGACGCAATAGTCAGCTGGAAAAGTTATGGCGTCAGTTTTTTGGGATGCGCATGGAATAATTTTCATAGATTATCTTAAAAAGGGCCAGTCTATCAACAGCGACTATTATACAGGGTTATTGGACCGTTTGAAGAACGAAATCGCAAAAAGACGGCCCCATATGAAGAAGAAGAAAGTGCCGTTTCACCAAGACAATGCACCGTGTCACAAATCAATGGAAACAATGGCCAAATTAAGTGAATTGGGTTTCGAATTACTTCCCCATCCACCGTACTCTCCAGATGCGGCCCCCAGCGACTATTTCCTGTTTGCAGACCTCAAGAGAATGCTCGCCGGGAAGAAATTTAGCAGGGATGAGGAGGTGATCGCCGAAACTGAGGCCTATTTCGAGGCTAAAGACAATTCGTACTACAAAAATGGTATCGAAAAGTTGGAAGAACGCTATAATCGGTGTATCGCCCTCGAAGGCAACTATGTTGAATAATAAAATCGAATTTTGCCAAAAAACTGTGTTTTACTATGGTAGACCGGGGACTTTTCAGTTCAACTGTTATGCAACAAGCTATACATATTGATATTAGTTCCGGGAAAGACTGTAATTAATATTTGCATTTTTCTCGAATAAAAACAAATAAATATCACGCAAAATTGTACGTCACGAAGGGGAGCCTTAATATAAATATCAATATAACTTGATTAGAAAAATATTTACTATACTCCGTACCACGAACAGATAGACTAATAACGATCGAATCGCGTGAATATTTTTGACATAAAATTTTTACTGCGAAAGTCCGATTTACACATACACAATTATTGTATCATTTATTTACTTTTAACCAAAAAAATTAATCTCAAAAATGGTTGTTATAATAACAATTATAGTGAAAGTTGTAACTGGTTTATTTTATATTAAACGTTGAAAATGAATACGGATTATTTTGAATTAATCTTGTTAACAAAATGTATATTAAACTATTTGGACGGTCTTGAATCATGCATTCCTTCAAACTCTCTTAACTGCCGACAGTACACATTTCCACCACATTGAGAGTATATTCTTCCTTTGATGATTGTTTACTTTCAATAATGTTTGATGCAAATCTTCAGGTCATCACTAGTTAGCAGTCGTTTCAAAAAGCGATCGTTTTCCTTACGTTTAGGGAGCATATCAGATATTTATACTCGCCGTCAAGAGTTCATTCGAAATCGAAATGGTGGGGTATTCTAGTTCTTTTACGTGTAAATGATAATGTTTAACATTTCCGCAAAATTATCAGCACAAAATTTTGTGAACTATCACTGGCATTAACATTTTTAAAGACTGCTGTTACCGTTAACTTTCACGGTCTTCCCTTTAGGGTAGTAAAAGAGTAAAAGTGAAGAAAATACACATTTTGGTGTTCTAGTTCAAACTTCATATAAAATTTCAAACATTGAATCAAATCGCTTAATTCTTGTCCAAAATGAAGTTAGTGTACACAGTGTACATCTTGGTTTTGAACGGTGTGGATCGCGTACGGTTGTTTTTCGCCGTGTTTTACCAGGTGCGACACTTTGAAATTATCTGCTGATGATGACAACTTGTTTGTCGAAATGCGTATACAGAATTTACAAAAGTTAATGTGGAAAGGGGTTATATATCAACCTTATTGATCAAGTCAATCAACCACAGGCTCCATCAAATTCAACAATACTAGCAATGGTCTTCATTTATCCCTGACTGTTTACTCATAGATACTGATTCCGTGTCATGCATTAATCAAATGAAAATTACCAAAACGTTTTTGGTAGTAATAAAAAGTACTAGGCAATACTAAAATATACCCTGTTTTCAAAAAAGATTATTTTTCATTTGTAGGAAGAAAACAATTGTGGATACATTAGAATAAAGTTGTGTATAAATAAGATAGTGGATGTCATACAGATAACGTACGATGTTTCATTATGCTGTTAAAAGTATTTGCCAATGAAGACAATTTAGAGTACTGAAACTATAAGGGAATGGCCAAAGAACATTTTGACGAATCTTTTTATTTACAAAAAAGATCTTGGATTACCAAACCAGTCATGTTAACATTTGGAAGCATCATAAAAAGAATTCCTTACATTTGACCTACGTTTATATGTATGCTCTATTCATTAATAGTGCTCAATAATGGCATGTTTAAGAGAATTTTATGAATAAAGATTAGGTGTCAACTTAAACGAATGGGAGTTTCAGCTCTTCTGTTGTTCATCGTAGTATATCATTCTCATCAAAATGCAAACATGCAGTTTTGTTAAATCAATGTGAATGTACTAAAGGAAATAATTTTTAAAAAATAAATGACAAGAATGGTTCTTTTGTATGATAATAAAGAATATCTGATAAAATCGATGTTTTGAATGAATTGGGCGTTATAAGTTTAAAATTTTTCATTAGCAGAAAAGGTGAAAATAAAAAACCTCGGAAAGCCTACAACTGTATTAAAATGTACCAAAGAACACAAAGCAGGTGCTAATACTTTTTACATTTCTCTAAAGAAATTTATAATAAATTTAAATGGATTCTTGGATGTGAAATGTAATGCTCTGCATTGTTTCTCATGTTCTGTTTTATACTGGTGGAATAAATAACAATATTTAAAAATCTCCAACATTTAAATTACAACAAAAAAGTAGAAAATATCTGCCCATTAAGTTCTGTAAATATCATAGTTCAGTTAGATTTAATTTATGGGCAAAATATAGTAAATACATAACGAATATGTGGCTAAAAACAGATGCATCAAAATCCATGACCACAAAAAATTAGTCCCCGAGATTCTCACATCATTATTTTTTATATTTCATGGCGTAAATTTAATAAACTGTTTGATTTGGTGACCAGCAATTTTGCTATTTGTCAAGAGTTGTAGCCAGTGTTGGAGATGATAGGTATTTGTTTATGTTATTTTAATTTTGGCGCTTTATTTATACAAATTTGTTTTTTTTAAAGCAATGTTTCCAAGTTGACAATAAACATAATTATTTACATAAATATAGCATTACGAAACATTTAATTTTAAATGGTTCTGAAAGAACTTTCGTGTGCAAGTTTTTGAAAATCATTCACTAATGTAATATGAATTAACACTTAAAATATGATTTACAAAAAAAAAATAGTTAAAAAAGTCTACTTGTGGCAGCATTGTTTTCATATGACTGCTAACGTTTAATTTAAATGCAATTAGTTAGCTGTATACATGGTTGCATATATAAAACTAGAAGAGCACATCACATGTGCAAAGCAAAATGTAGACATCACGCATCACAGAGAATTTTTATCATGGATTTGATCTCTTGCTATGTTTAATTAAAGATAATTATATAAAATTTTATGGAAGGGTGGATTTAACATTAATTAGGCACAATGAATATAGAGAGATATATAAAAGCCGTGATTTTTCGAGAATTAATAGATTTATGTAACGCAACAATTTTTAAATATACAACCATGCTCAGATGTATTAGACACTCCAGGTAAAAACCCTTATTCTCGGTATTATCCAAGTCTGACGGAAATTAACCGTAAAAATAGTTAATGGTATTTACAGAAATGCGTTTTTGAATACCCTAGTTAATCCCCTATTGAAAAGAATAGGTGGAAAGGGGAAATTGTGGATTTTAGAAATTTAGTGTCATTCTAGCAGTGTGTGAGCAACGTGCGTTTGTGGTAGAAATCAATTAGATTATCCTATTTTTTCACGTTGTGTCAGTTATTTGTTGAAGAAAAATGCCTAAAACACGCGAGTTGTCGGTAGGGGAACGCGCCTAAATAGTGCTACTGCATTCCTAGACCTTATCAATAGCTGCAATTGCAAAAAAAAAAAAATGTTTGCGATGTGCAGTCCGTACAACCATTAGTCGTTATCAGGAGAGTGGGTCGTTTGTTAACAGACCAAAAAGTGGCAGAAAACCCTGTACCTCGATTAGAGAAGACAGAATTTTACAAAGACTGGCTCTCAGTGATAGGAAAAAATCGTCAAAACAGCTCGCCAGTGAGCTGAAACAGCGTTATCGCATAACAGTTTCTGCGCAAACAGTGAGAAGGCGTCTTCAGCGTGCTGGTTTACGAGGGTGTAAAGCGCGACGTAAACCGCTTTTAACTGACGCTCATAAAAAGAAGCGGTATTTATGGGCCAAACAACATGAAAATTGAACAATCGAGAAGTGGTCGAAGATTCTTTGGTCTGATGAATCGAATATCGAGGTATGTAAGTACATCTTCATGACTAATATTCTTATCGTTGTATGCAATTCAGTCTACATGTAACATTAAACAAAATTAATCCTGTCTAAGTGCTATCTTTCTTCTTTTGCCTGGCAGCTTTGGGGACTACCTGGGACGCTATACGTTCGGCGTAGGCAAGGGGAACCTTATGAACCACAATGTATCATTCCCATCCTCCATTGTAAAATTTGGAGGTGGTAGTATCATGGTTTGGGGTTGTATGTCTTCATACGGTATTGGAGAAGTGTACCTGTGCGATGGATGGATGAATAGTGAACGCTATTTAGCCATGTTGGAGGAAGTATTAGAATCGTCTGTGCTAAAATTATTCGACCAGGATATTCCACAATACATTTTTCAGCAAGATAATGCGCCCTGCCACAAATTGGGAGCTGTAATGCGTTGGTTCGAGGAAAACACAGTGGAGGTATTGGATTGGCCGCCACAAAGTCCCGATTTGTCGCCCATTGAAAATTTGTGGCGTATCTTAAAAACTAAGATCATGGAACATAAATGCTTGTCAAAAGCAGAATTATCAACAAAAATTCGCGAAATATGGGCTGCAATACCACCGGCAGAGTGTTACAATTTAGTAGCAAGTATACCTCGACGAGTGCGAGCTGTCATTAAGGCCAAGGGCGGAGCGACAAAATATTGATAAATTGTACTATATTACTAAATAACACTTTGTACATAATTTTCACAACAGTTTTATTTTCCTCACCTCTCTTTTGACTAAACTATATAAACTATATATGTATGTATGTACATAAATTCGTAAGGTGTCTAATACAGTTGAGCATGGTTGTACTTCAAGACTGTACAAAACGAACTACATATAGAAATTAAAGAGAAATTTTATTTTTGTTAAACACTCTGAACCACCTAAAAATAATTATAATCCACAACTGATTAGACTTCTGAATGTTATTAATATGACTATTAATTTTAATCTTTTTCTATAAATTTCACAATCTGTGATATATCCTATGAGCATGCTTGTATTTCATGGTTCAAACATGGGACAGCACAGTGGCGGCTGGTCAGGTGAGGCAGGTGAGGCAGTGCCTCACCATCTAAATCTTGGAATTATAACAAGAATAATATGTATACTTTTAAAATTCTTTATAAATTAATTATCATCTTTTATTCAGAATTTATCTTATAAACAATAAGAAAATAGTTTTAAATAAACCGGCATTACAAGCAAAGTACAAATTTATCATTTCATTTTAATTCCGTGCGAATGTACGAGCGCGTATACTTGCCCGGCCAACTTCATGCTTGATCTATGTATATCCCTACTAAACACGAATATTTGAGGCCCGGCCACTCATTGCCTCTCATTGAAAATTTATAACGCACTACAGCAGTCAAAAAATTCTCAATTTCTATGGAAATTACAGTAAAGTATTAGCTACATATTTAAGATAACAAAGAAGAAAAAATATTCAAAAAGTTAATAGATTTTTCTAACTTTATTGTGAGATTTTTGAATTTTTTAATAATATAGAAAGCATTATTAATAGGATAAATTAAGTATTTATTTAATGATATAAAGATGTCTAAAGGTTTACATTCTTCTTGTACAGTTTCTCAATATTTCCTCCACGCAAATAATATGTTTTAAGTTTTAACAGGAGTATTTTTATTGTTTCAAGTAGATATTATTTAGATATCAATCTGAAGCCAATTTAAACTGAGCCTCTCATCGAATCACAATCGCCGAACTACCGAATATACTCGAGGCTGACATTCTCGGCCCGAATCGCAAATAACAGCAGTTAAAGTTGGGGGAATAACAAAGTTAGATTAAATATTTTAATATTTGTTTAGTGATATTTTCAGTGATTTAAAAATTGTGAATATGGATTTAGAAAATGTAAGAAATACACAAGACATTGTAGATTTTTTAATAAGAAATACGTTCGTTGTTCTATCGGTAGAAGATCAATTATATGTCAAAAACCTTCCAAGACCAAACCCTGATAGATACGTTTATTAGTCAAATTGAAATTAGATTTATTGATTTAGAAAAACTTGCTTTTTTTGATTTATTAACAGAAAGTAAATTTGAAGAATATTCGAAGGCATTTCCTCAGAGGCTCTTAAATAATTTGTTTGAACAATATAAATTTTTTGATCAAATTCAATTAAAAAATGAATTAGCTGTTATTTATAGTGACATGCAACTCCTTGGTAATTCTAAAACACCATGTGAAATGTTAAGATTTATGCACGAACAAAAGTTAGCCATCTGTATGCCCGAACTTTTTAAATTGCTAAGTATAGTAGTTACCATATCGGTAACTTCCGCGTCCGTTGAGCGAAGTTTTTCCACATTGAAACGTATAAAATCGTATGTTAGAAATACAATTGGACAACAAAGACTTATAATTGCATTTAAATTTCAATGAAAAGGAATTGGTTAAAACGATGACGAGGGATGAACATTTTATAATGATGTAATTGATTATTTTGCTAACACA